>VZDJ01000594.1:11572997-11611654 GCA_008694505.1 Cyanoderma ruficeps | reverse complement strand
TATTATTATTATTATTGCTATTAATTGTTATTATATGTGCTCTTTGCTGATATACTTGTAGAATCATAAGAAGTATTTCCAATAAATTATTTTGAGGTTGTTTTATTTGTTTCTGAGCTTGCTCAGAGTTTAGAAAAAAATTGAATTTTGAGGTGGTCCTTGGAAATAAAAATATTTCTATTCCTTTATTAAGGTATGAAATTTCTTTTTTTTAATTGATATCTATTGGTTGCTAAACATATCTTATCATTGGAGGAACATTATTTCAAGGTCAAAAGCTAAATATTTCTTTTGTTGAATAAGCATAAATGCTGATTAGGTTAACAAGTTTCTGGGTTGGATATTCAAGCTGAAATAATTAGCTTGAAAATTATGGTAGGAAAGAATGGCATCTTATTTAACAGAGCAGATCCATATGTTTGTACAGTCATAGTATATTTTTGCTAGAAAGAGAAAAAAGAAATTCATTTACTTTTTAGTTTTCTATTTATTTTTCTATTAGCTCTGTGTACTAGCTCATTTTGCACAAATGAAGTCGTCTTCTACTTCTGTCTGCAACAGCAAAATAATCCCTCAAATATCACCCGCATTATTCCTGTGCTTTCTGTACTGCTTTGAGGCTCTGTGAAAGCACACAGACAGACTCCATACACAGTTTATATGAAATGTTTTTGTAAATACAAATTTCTGTGTTTTATGCCGTCACTTTTGATTCTTAGGTACAAAGGTTTGAATCATTCACTGTCACAAATCTGTGCTCGCTTTCCTCATTATACAGCTGTCATAAATGTAAAAAGGAGTTATAATGTCAAGACAGGATGAATAAAAATGGAGAAGGGAAGATAGAGAAATTCAAATGTGTGGAAGAGTATACTCTAGGGAAGGGTATATTTGTAAGAATAGTGAAATGGGTTTCTCCTCAAATATTTCTGCAAATACTTAATGGAAAGTAATAGCAGTTGAAAGAATATTACAGTGAGAATAAAGTAAAATTGGAAGCATTTTGAGAAAAAAACATCCTGACTTTTTGAAAATAAAATCTTTTTTCCTTCATAATTCTGGAGCTGCTTGACAAATAGAAGGTTGTTAATATTTGTGTTTCAGCTTTTCTCAATGTTTTTCTATCCCTCAGATTTTGTCACAAATACTTCCTTTCTAAATGTGGAAAGGGTAAACTAATGGGTTTAGTTCAGTTCCTTCAGCTGTCATGAAAACAAAAATCAGGTTTTGGAAGCAAGGAGGGAGCCATAACTGATGGGTATTGCCCAGTCTGACCGGCTGCACAACACAGCTTAGCATTTCATCAGGGCATGGGAGGGAATGAAATGTGGCAATCCTCTTCTCAGCAGTTGTGACATTGGCAGTTCCAATGCTATTCCCCATACTATTCTTACTCCTCTGCTTGTTCAGGTTAGGAAAAAAGGAATAATTTTGTGCTCAGACCCTGTTTGATTTTTAATTAAGGGCTATGTACTCTCAAGAAAGATCCATGATTATTAATCGCAAATGGAAGGAGTCACGCAGGCTTTGAACTGTGGGCGAAGCTCAGTATTTAGAGAACTTGCTCTGGGGAAAATCACTCAGGTCCCTTCCCTGATTCCAAACTCCTCCCCTGCATCTGTGAACATCACCACAAATCAGGCCCTAGGGTACTTTTGTGGGACAATCCTTCAGAATTTTTTCATGAAGCCCAAGAGCCTTTTTCTCAGAGCTGACATCTCAACATGATAATGAGAACCTTATATATTTCATCTGAGAAAGTGCAAGAGGGAACTGAGACATCAAACAAACAGGAAAAGTTTTCACGTTTGGAAAGCTGACTGTTCTTCTAACACACATCTTCACCATTTTTTATTTTTTTTTTCCAGAGAAAAAAAAGAAGCATTTGTCTCTGCAAGAAGGTTAATTATATAAATGAAGCACTTTCCATTCTAAGATACAGGATTAATGAAGTAAAATCTTGGGACCTCTTGAAGTCTGATCCAAGGGGAAATTAAATCAAGCACAACATCGGCCAATTGGCTGAATGTGTTAAGTAAAGGTACAAAAGAGAGAGAAAATTTGACAATACACAGAAGTTTGAATAACTTAAAACAAAAAAAGGAAAATATAAGTTGATGATGACATATTTCCAGGGTGCTCCCAAAGCAGAATACAGCTATTATCTGGCATAGAAACAGTTTGTGAAAATTTGACAGGCTGAGTTAATTTAAGGGGCTCAGAATGAAACAATTGGCAAAAGAGAAGTATAAAGACAAGTAAAGGTTCTCCAAACTCTTGAAAGAAAAATCCAGAACCTAACAAAATCATTTTTCCCAGGTGCGGTAAATGCTTATTCTCAAATTAATTTTCAGTATTGCTGGGAAGAGGATACAGAGTTCAGTATCCCCTGCAAAAGACTTCCATTATGTCCTTTGTACCCGTGTGAAGGCTGCAGAGAAATTGCTCTAAGCCAGAGTTTGTTTGGGTCTTTCCTTCTAGATGAGGAAATGATGAACAGAAAACAGCCATTTTTGTATTAGACATATCTATGACCATACCAGCCATTCTGAGGGGAAAAACCCAACCCTGCAGATTCATCCTGGGTCTGTTGGATCTGCCTTATAAACACATAAAGAAATCCTCATTCAAATTCATGACTGCTTTCCACAGCTTTAGTTGTGAAATTATACAGGCACCCTGAACCTTCACTCTCATCTAAGAAAACATTGCTTGTGAGCACTGCATTGTGGAGTTGTGCTAGAAAAGACAATTCCTGAAGGTGCCTAAATCAGGCAGAGGATATAAAAAGAACACTGAATATATTTTATAGCTTTTGAGGTCTAACTGACGCTTTTCAAGGCCTTGTGTGAAATTTCACAAGGGGCTGGTCCTGTTGGTGTGCATTAAACTTGTTATGATGAGACCTGACCAGGGCACGCCTCACCTACGTAGATGAAATCTAAGGCTGAAAAATTTCTGGATCCCCTCAGTGGTTTGAGGCTACTTTGCTGTGATCAGTAAAAGCTGCCAGTGCCTTTGGCTGTGCCAAGGGGGAATTACCCAAGGACGTAACTCATGTGACCAAGAGAGGTCACAAAACTTCAGACATGAAAGGACTGAAGTCCTCTGGGATCAAGAGTGTTCTGGATTTTAATTTTCAGTAGGAGGATTTCACGTGCAGATTATGTCCATTTTGGATCCACCCTAAGCTCCAGTAACAAATCCATCAAAATTTGCCTTTCTGGAGTATTTGGGTGCTGACTCCTGAATTAACACTTTTCGTTCCCTCCATTTTTGGAGTGACCTAGGTAAATTAGGGAATTCTTCCACTTCTTCCTTACTTTTTATTTTAATTTTTTTTCAGGAGAAAAGAATAGAATAATGAAACCAGGCAAGTTGTTTAGTGTGCTTAATTGCATAAGTTCTCAGACTGAGAACACTTTTTAATATGTGATTTCATGTGGTTGTTTTGTTTTGGGCTAAGTTTGGCTGGTAACACTACACTTACGATTTTTTTTTTTTATTTTTTTTTTAATAAGAAGCCTTTTCTCATGTTCTGAAGACTATATTTAAGCTTCTTGAAATCACAGGAACAAAACCAGGAGTCAACACCCTCTCTCTTCTGGCAGAGATGGATTCAGTGCTCATGTCCTCTGAGAGCAGGTCAGGATAAGCATCCCCAGCTGTCTTAGTGCTGCAGAGGATTTTTCCCCCTCTGTTATGATTGGCAGCACATTTCAGCCTGGTTTATGTGAACAAAGCCAGCGAGCAAGAAGCAATAGGGCACGGATCATCTGAGGCTTCAAAGCCAAGCTTTTCCCACTTAAATGTCAGTCGGCTGCTGTTTGTCAGCAACATGGAAAGGCCTGACAGAAGGAAATTGAGTCTTTTCTGCTGGTGTAATACCCGTGTGGCAGCGGGCATTGTGGCACTCCGGGAAATGAAGCATGCTTGGGAAGAGCACAGGAGGAGAGGCTGCTGCCACCAGCTCCTCAGGAACAGACACTGCAGCAATGCAGGGTGCCTGTCCCCTCTGTAAATACTCACCTCAGGGGCAGGGGAAGGCTTCCAGTCTGCTTGGGTTTTGCCTGGAAGAGTATGTCCTAAATGCTCTTTCCATACCTTACCATGCGTCTCTTTTGATGCTCTCCAGAGTGGGTAATTATTCATAGAGATCCAGGAACAAGTGAACTCTTCTAGGACAGCCTCTGGCCTTGTGTATGAGTTTGTTCTCTGGCCCAACACTGGCAATGTGGGAAACACCAGCAAGGCTCTGTCTGGTCTCTAGGGGATGAGAAATGAGGTATTCCCGTATGTGTAGGCAGTAAGGTTAGGGTTTAAAATCAGGAGCCTTCAGTCCTTGCTTCTATCACTGATTCTTGAGGGGTTCCCTTGGAAATCAAGGAGGTTGTTTATGGAAGTGAAGCTGTTTGGGAGGAAAAGGGTCCTGAATCTGCTTGTCTATAGCTGTGCTGAATCAGGAATAGTGTCTCTGTCATAAAAATATAAATTACAGTCAAAAGACTTACTGTGATAAAAATTTATATTTATAAGCCAAGTGCTGCAGATGAGTCACTGTTGAGTGAAGTTCATACTCCAGGTATCACTGTCTGAATAAATAATGCCATTAACTGTTTGCATTTAGTTCTGTTTGGAAACTCTCTTGGATGTTATTTGCACTTGTTGTCAAGATAAATTTGCACCCAGTTTATTCATACCAGTGGTTTCAATTATTTGAAATCTGAAATACATCAGTCTTAGAAGGAGAAATACCATACCTAACAAGTTATATTTTCTCTGTGTCAAAATAGCAATATCACAATGAAGCTCTGATCTCATTGACTGGAATAGAGCTATGAATAATAGTATCTAATCAAGATATTAATTAAAACTTGTAATATCATCTTAATGGGAACACGTTCCAGAGTTAAATTGGATTTTTTTTCCCTTTTTAAATTAGCACAGTCAATTAACAGGTGTTCTCCATATGTAATTATTTTCAGTGGAATGCAAAGCTGAGTTAAACATTACAGCTGTATAGGGGTAGATTACAGTCAGGCACTTTGAGAGAATGAAGGCTGAGGGGAGTGAAAATGTGGACCAGGATGCTCTGGCTAAATTCCAGCTTGCTAATCACATCCTACTTTATCAAAACTGCCTGATAGTTTCAATTAGTTGCTGCGTTTTCCTTATATTTCCTTGGAGGGCTAGGTGCTTTGCTGTATAAAATTGAAAAGCTCCTTCTCCCCATGTGCGCCTGCCTTTAACTCTCAAGTGAAACAAATTTAAAAAGCAGATCTATTTCAACTTCATTTTTGTGTGCAGGAAAGGTTTCTCCATTTCTCTCTCTCTGTATATGTATGTATCTATGAACACACTTATCTATGTTTTTCTTTAAAGGCTACCTACAAACTTAGCCTTCCTATGAGTAAAAAAGTGCTCTGCTCTTCTCTTGGAACATTCCTGGGTGAAAACTTGGCTCATTATTTTTGTTCAAAAATCTGGTTGTATATTTTGCAGCTTTCTGGTAGCATAACTGATAGCCCCACAGGCTAATTCAGCTCATCACCCAGGCTGACTCTGAGCTTCTACAGCAGGAAGACTTAAGATCCGGTAGCTTTTGATGGGAGTGTGATGGCAGGAGATAAATCAGGGATACCGGGCCTGAAGACATGGATAGAGGACAAATTTTTGCTTCTCTAAGTAAACCCAGATATTTTGTTGTCTTGGTATTTGTAAAGTAGACTATTGAGCACCTATTGGTACCCACATGTGGAGTCATCAGTGTGGCTTGTTCATGTGATTTACATCCCACAAACCTGAGGGGGTGGATCTAGTCTTCAAGTAAGACAGAAAGGGCCCTTCAGAATTGACTCTATTTACCTTATAAAATGAATATTTAAGTGAACAAGATCTATTTCATTTAAAATGGAAAACCTGCTAAAATCAGTGAAAGACTTTTCACAATCTTCAGAGAACTTCAGTTATAAGTGAAAATAATCAATTTTGCAAGAATAAAAACATCTGAGCAGCCTTTACAAGTGAAAACAAAGTCACAGAAACAGTTTGCATTTATACAGAACTCTTCTTCTAAGAATTTTTTTCTTGGAAAATTGCTTGAGCAAGTTTTGACTCCATTTAAATATACACATATATAGAAAGAGATCATTTTATTTAAAAAGGTTTTTCTTTCCCCCACCAAGCATAACTTCTTAATCATGCATTTTCTCCCTTCTTTCTTGTCTCTCAGTATTTTTCACCACCTCTAGCCAGACATTAGATTTCCTCAGACAGCAAGATCCATGTCTTGACAGGTTATTAATTATCACAGCTGGAGGTAGGGTGTTGTGGCTGCTCTTTGCTGTTTGTCATTCGACAGTAAAACCAGATGAAAACGAAGGCTTTGGAAGAAGACAGAAATAACCCCAACATTTGTATACAGTGCACATTGGCTGAACAGCTGCTGAGTTGTTTTTCAGACCATCGGCGATATCTCTTATCCTTCTTCCTTGAACTTCTCATCTCTGAACTCAGAGATATTAAAGCAAAGAATAATGTGATAGCAGACCAGTACAGAAGGTAGTAAAACGTTCCTGAAAATATCCTGCCTTACCTAAAGATATCTGGGGATATCGTCACCTCTAGAAATCCAGGGAACGAGGCTGAAGTGGGGGGCTGAAGTGGATGATGGGAGAGTACATTCAAAGCAAATGGAAGATCCCTTCCAAGAAGAAGGCCATTTACCAGGAACTATCTGGGGATCCTAAATTGCCTACCTCTCACTCTTATCTGGAATTCCTCACTTGGGGGAGGTTGATTTGATTGATTTGATTTGATGTGATTTGATTTGATGTGGTCTCCAATTTCCCGAATGGCAGCAGTGGTGCTGGTGGCTGGCTGGGTGAGGTGGGTGTTTGCAGAATGATATTGTTTGAGTTGCCAGGCAGTTCACCTGTGCCCCTGTCACATCAAGGTGAAGCAAGGCTCTCTCAGGAGCGTGCATGGGTCTCGAGGAAATTCAGCCCAGAAAAGGAAAGTTCCAGCATTTGTGCCAGGAGGTGCAAAGGCAGCCAAGCTATCCCGCTGGGAGCATGGACCCTGCAGAAATTGTCCTTTCCTGAGCTTTTGAGGCACCTCTGGGAATGCTGTCAAGCAGAGGCATAGGAAAGGTGTTGGAGTAGTTTCTACGACCGTGCCAGGACATCTCCTGAGAAATCTGAATTTATATTTGTGTGAATTTTCCCTTTTTACCGGACATTCCAGGTTTAGCTGCTGTCGGAAAGCTCTGAAGAGGAGCGAGCATCCAGGAGAGGGCAGTGCTGCTCTCAGACATCCGCTGCTGGAAAGACAGGACCGGTGTGGAGTGATGTGGATTGTTCTTCTCACGTAATCAGTTCAATTAATTAGGAACAGATTCTTCTGCCAGATTTACATTCATTTTATTTTTGTATCTGGTCAATACCTATCATAGAAGTAATGAAATATTGTCAAGGTAAATTGTGACAGCAGCATTGCCCTCTGGGTTTTTTGTTTGTTTGGTTGGTTGGTTTTTTTGTTTGTGTTTTTTTTTTCCTAATTAGAAAGAGATCTGGGAGTAAGAGAAGGGGTGGATGGTCATACTAAGCTTTTATTTAATAATAGTGCCAGCAAGTAAAGAACTTATTGTATGGGAAAAACTTTTCAATGTTTCTTGAAAGGGAACAAACTCTGTCTCTTTTTCCCCTTCTCCAGAAGTTTCACTGTGCTCAGATCCCTCAGCCTGGGTGTCCAGCACCTGTAACTCACTCAAAAAGTGTGCCAGGTTTCCTCATTCATTTCATGTCAAAGGACCCCGGCAGCCTTCACTACACTCAGTTGTAACTAAATCAGTTGAGATCAGATCCTTTTGTTGCTTTGCAGCAAGGTACCACGGCCTTAAATTGTGGAAGGAGGTACGGACTGGACATGACAGATGCTCAGCTCATCCTGGCCTCTATCTGTAGTAAAGGGAGAATGACAGATACACTTTGGCTCCCAAGGAGAGATGTATCTGTGATCTGAAGTGTCCCAGGAGCCACAAGAAGTGTCTTGCCCTCAGTGCTGGAAAAGAGGGTGTTTTATGCCCAGCAAGCTGAAAGACTGGGACATCAGACTGTGTTTGTATAATGGATGCTGGAAGCACCTGCCATTTATCTCTTTTGTACTCGTTTTCCAAAACAGCTACTTCTTTACCATCTGAGTTTCTCTTGCCAAGTTTCAGCTCCTGCACTGAAATGGAGAACTGGACAAATTCTTAAAAAAATATCTCTTTCAACTCTGATAATATGTAGTTTTAGAAACTAAACACAGTTTGGAAAGTGATGCTCTGAGCAGTCTCCATTTACCAGCCTTTGAAAGACTTCTATTATATAGGCAAAAAAAAAAAAAAGAAACAACGAAATGTTGCTAGCTAGTTGAGTTTTCATCTTTAATACAACCCAAACCTCATAGTGCTAGTCATGTTGCCTATTAACATCAACATTCAAATAAAACTTGTTTTCAAATTTCTCTTGAAGAGAACCTAGCAAAGTTGTTCAGTAAATGACCTCTTTTTCAGTTCACCTCCACCCTGAGGGCTTTTTGGAGTCACAATAAGCCTGAAGACATACTACTTAAATGATGATCTCAGCCTCTGAAAATCAAGCAGAGTAAGGACTGGGACATATTTAACTGGAGAAACTTCTAAGACAAATCCAGCAATCCCCAGGAGGTGACATGAGAATTTCAGAGCTGAACCAATGTCACTGGATGATCACTGTTGCTGACCTGGCTGCTTTTTTACAGAACTTCACCCTTAGGTAATGCACTTACCTACATATAAGGATATTCAATGATGTATCTGTAATTGGAACTCCCTCCACCTAGTGGGAAAGCTTTCAGATGTTGGGTATTAGTCAGAAACTCCCGTCAAACCCAGTGAGGGGATGAATTTTTTTAAATGTTAATGTGGGGAGAGGTGAACATAAAGGAAGTTTTCACAGACAATACATTCTATTTGCTTGACATCTGCTGCAGGGTCTGAAGTGAAATTATACCCAAACATATCTAGAGTGCAAATAACTGTGACAGAAAATGGCAAAGTATTTCTTATGTCAGTGACAAACCCTTTCAAAAGGAAGGGCTTATGTGGGGCCTTATCATAGTTCTGACTCATGCTTTCTGAGAGAGAGTCACTTGGGGATTGCTGAATTGTTGCTGTTTTGAAAATTTCAGAAGAGGAAAGGCTGAAATCTGAGCAGTGATCATCTGATTACATCAGTGCCTCCTGAAATGTTAAATGTATATAATGCTTTTTTCTTATGGAGCTTAAACTGATAACAGCCTTGCTATTAAAATGCTATATTGTGTAATGGAAGAAGCTGATGCTTTCTGCTGGGTAGTGCACTTTTGTCAGTGAAATTTCTGTAGAGGTGATGGGTTCTTTAATATGTTCTATCCAGGAGGATCTGTTCCTAGTTTGAATATTGACAAAGTACAGACAGGTGTGTCTGCAGTGGGGAATAAAGTTCCCTCCCCCACCTCACTGCTTTATTGCACTGAATCTCAGCAGCAAACACGCTGCTGGCAGCCTCCTATTTACCACGCACGAAGGTCAGGCAGTACCCCACCAGTTTTCATTCTCCCTCCATAATTGCTTCTCACATTGAAAGAAATATTTTTCGTAACTCTCTGCCAGTGTGTGTTTGTGCGTAGCTCATGTCATGGATTTATTTTCTCTTCCAGCTTGCTGCCATGGCCACTTCTAGTTCATCTTCTAATTCTTTTTCCAGGAAAGGTTTTCTAAAACTGTATGTGTGTGTATGGAAGGGATGGAGGCTTCACTTTGACAGTCATCCCTTTCTGCTGACCCCATAAGTTCAGCTACAGTTGGGTCAATATTAAAGAAATATATTTTATTTTATATTTTTCCTGGTTTTCCACCTACAGCTAGTGTACCAGAAACCAAGTTATTTAAAGAATCAGTAATTTATTCGTCCATTCCCAGTGTTGAAATCCCTTGCTGATATGTTGATGAAACTGTACTCAGATGAAGAGTCTAATTAAGAGCACAGCAGTTGACAAAGCTGGCTGAATTCAGACACCATCCAGTGCAAAGCAAGTCTGACCAATATAAAAAGACAATTTTTCTTCTGTGGCTTTTTTTTCCGTAAGACATTCAAAAAATTTAAATAAAAATTGAAAATGGAAATAAAAAGGACCAGTTACATATATATATTAAATGTATATTATATATAGGTGCATATACATATATGCATGTGTAGGTGCATATATAGCTATATGTCTAAACAGAAAAAGAATAGGTTTGGTGTGATTGTCAAACTGAGTGAGAAAAAATCCCTTGTATTTTGCTGGAAAAGTGATAAAGATGAAATATCACAATGGCTTTCCAGAAATTTCTTTGTTGTTTGGCAGATTTCTAAACCACAAAATAATAATTTTGAGCCTTAGCCAAACCCTTCCCCCTGCGTTCACTGAGATCCCTTTTACTGAATCAGAGCATAACATTACCATGTGTGTTTATGGTAACAGCTCTACAACCCCTTTTGGCTGGAAAATTAGTGAAACTGCCCATGCTTTTGACTAATTGATGAGTAATCAAATATCATCTAATATCCAGTTTCTTCAGAGAGCCCGCTCATTAGGACTGAATTATAGAGCTGAGAGATATAATTTTCTTAGCTATCACTGAACTGATATTTTACTGTTGGCCAGTTTTATTTTCCTGCAGCCTTTTTCTATGTTGTTTGTTTTGTTTATTTGGTGAACAGATACAATAACTGAGATTTTCATTGGATTTTTAACACAGTTAAAATACAAACTATTCTTGAGAAGGATGCTGCTGCTTCTTTTTCTATCCCAGACTATCAGTTTCCCTGTTTACTTTTTGCCACACCAAAGCTGGTGTTGGTCACTGATGAGTCAGGCCAAGGAGCTGCTCTGTCTGAAAATGTACTTAAAATAAAAATCTGGAGAGGTTTATGCCAGTCTTGAGTACATTGTCACAGCATAAATGGGAAAGGTAAAATATATCCTGCTGCACAGAGTATAGATTTGAAGAATCCTCAGTTATCCAAAATTCATGTTATTCATAAGTTACCCACTTTGGTAGAGTCTATATAAAAATGTTCAGTGTTAGATGGAGCATTAATGGGAGCCAGAGCTCAGAAATACTTCATGAACAGTTTAAGATGCCCAAGATGGAGATGGCTCTGGTCCTTTCCTGCAGGTCTTGGTTCAGTATAATTATCTCTCACCTGCTTGCTTTGCAAATCCCCTAGAGATGAGTGAAATTATTTGCTATTAAATCTTACTAAATTAATTAGGTTATTTTGATGGGCTACATTTGGTTCATTTGAGAAGCAGCACTCCAGTTTCTGCAAAACACATCACCATTCTGAGTGCATAATCTTTGACAACATATGTTCCTTTCATGCAGATTTTTCTAGCCTAAATCCAGCACTGGGCAAAAAGCAGTTTTTTGTTCAGAAGTGAAGTTTTTTTTTAAGTTTTGTTTTTAGCATAAACCATTTCTAATTCTCGTATTTTGCTTTGTGTAAGGAAACTGGAATGAATGATTCACAACATAATCATTTGGTCATAGTTGTTATAGAACAATAAAGATTTTGCTTTCTTTTTAATGTTCTATCTACAGAGTGGGGATATAGTTTCTGTCCTAGAGAAGTGCTACAAAGATTTGTTGCTTAATGCTTGGACTGCATTTTATCTGTGCTAAATACCATATAATTATTTAATGTCCCAGTTACAGATGGTTGACACTGTGTTGTATCCTTGGAGTATTGCTCACTTATTTTTCAAGACTGAGTCTGAATGATAAATTGTAAACATGAATGAGTGCAATGTTTCAAACATCAAAGAAAAAATGTGGTGTTTTTTAATAATGCTAAGAATAATACAATACTCCAGTGCATGAATTTTCTGTTTGCTCCTAATACCCAATATGTTTCTATCATTTTATACAAAAGTGACAAAAAATCTTGCTGTATTCTTTTTAATCTCAAGAAGGCTCTTAGATATTTTCTTCTTCCTGCGGCCTAGATTGTGACATGGTTTTATTGCAGCACTCACCTTTAGAGGATAGAGCTATTTATATGATCAAATTTCAGGTGTGCTCAAAAACACGAGTGCAGTGTTGAGGAGTCTAATAAAAGCTTATCACTTATTAATTGGAAACTAGTTTCAGTATGTGCAGCTGAGCACAAAAAGTAGTGAGACTGAGTCACTAAAAGTGCTGGTAGAAGAAATTCCCTCTGCTTTTTGTAATGAGTTGAGGGTTCAGGCCTCAACACCACACACTCTCTGGTTGTGGCAGCCACTTGTAATGAGCACTGTTATTCTGAGGGGGTTACATTTATTTGATTTCACTTGCTTGGGTCTCTAAGCCCAACACCAGACAGCCCAGGTGCAAATGGATCGAGAGCAAAGCAAGCAAGACCATGTCTCAGTGATCTGAAAGTTGTGAATCTACTTCAAATTCGTATTTGCTGATTTATAAAAGAGATATAAATAAACAGAAACAATTAAAAAATTTCCTGTTTAACTCAGCTGCCTTTGATACACCTCCTAGGTGTAGTGCTCTGACTGTGGCACCAGAGAGTCATGTCCTTCCTTTGGTGCATTGAAGGGTCTCATATTGCTGAGCTTGTCCCTGGGTGTTGGATGACTTCCTCTCCTTCCCTCACAGTGCTGGGACAACCTCCAAGGGAAGAGTCTTGCTGTGGCAGATGGCTCTGTGGTAAAGATGTGTCGTACCTCGTACTTTAGGGATAGCCCAGGTTTTCCTGGCACACAGACTGGAAAGCAAACAAACAACCTCTGTGGTCATAGCTTATTAAAAACCCGTCCTAGGAATTTTTGTTTCAAAAATACAAATGCCTGATGAGATTAGATGCTGCTAAACTGAATTTTTAACTAGTGTTACACTATACTTTAAGACTTAGAAATTAAGATGTCCTTCAAGTCCAATTTTAGATGTACAAGTTTTATTCATTAGACTTGATCTATGTGTTTTGAAGAGTTTTGTCTCCTTTGACAGTTCAGTTCAGGTCGTATCTGTATTTTCCTGGCTTTCTACAGTTGGTCCTAGGATTTCCTGTTGCCAAAGCTGAATCACAGATGAATTTCAGAAATTCAACCTGCAGACAGTGATCCAATTTGTCACTAAAAGAGATTCTTAAAATAAGAGTCTTCAAGTGTGAGATACATTTGTCACGTATTTACCGACGTTCTCTGAGATAAAGAGTCTTATGGAGGGACAGACTTCACAACCCTTCATTTAAGGAAATCTTCACTTGGATAAGACATACCTGATACTGCACTTTCAGAACTTGCATCCCCAAAAACCAGCACGTCAAACTTTTAAATCCACCGTTGTATACCCACATCTTTCCAAATACGAGCTACCATAGCATTTTTCTTTCTCACTTTCTGTTATATACCTTTACTTCTCCAAAACATATGCCTAACTACCCTTGGCTCTGCCTTTCTTTAGCCTCTTGGAAGATGTGATTGGTTCTGGATGTGTTTCAGTCTGCTGTCTGTGATCTCATCCAGCTCCCAATTCTCTGCTGTCCAGCTTTCTAGTCAGTTGGTTACTAGCTTGACAGAGTCCTTTGCAAGATGCTGCCCATTATGCAATAGAAAACTGCAAGAAACAAAAGCTTTTACCTCCCAAAGATCAGCTGCCACGCAGTGTCTTGCTCCTGCTTGAGGCAGCAACTCTCAGCTCTTGAACTTTGCAGTTCATTTCCATACATATTGCTGTCCAAAATTAATGGCTTTCACATTTCAGCATGCTAAAATATGCAGTTAGAAACCCAGCACATTTGATAAGCAAGCAGATCATGAGCTGTTTGTGAGACACTTTTTGGCCATCATTATTATAGCTAGCTAGATAGAGAGAAACTGCAGAAAAATTGCCCATAGTATCTAAATATGGCAGCTTTGAGAAATAAATTAACATTTTCTTTATCTTTTGACAACAGAAAAGTATGTCTTTGTCTCTCCTGAAATTCCACCAGAGGTACAGCAAGGATGAATCTGCTCCATAAAAACAAAATTACACAAAAGAAAATTAAACTAATAAAAAGAGAGAGCGATTACAATAACAATAAAAAACAATTGGCAAAAGGGAAAACAACTCCCTCTCCTTATTGTTATGCATTCAGAATCAGTGTCTTACTCATTTGTTAAACTTTTATGGCACTGGCAGTCTCAAATACTAATTTTGTTTGGCATGAAAGTGCCCTTTTTAATGGGATGAATATGATGCTTCCAGGGCAAGCAAGAGCAGGCATCGAGGTGATGCTAATGGTATATTCTACTCTGCTGGAAGTTTCTGGACAAAACACCTTTGCCTTATTTTTTCTTCTACTGTTGTTCTATGCAAACCTGCTGATGCTGCAAGAACATCTGGTCAAACCCACCTGTTAAAAACAGCTGTAAAATTATCTTTACAATCACTTTTCCAGCAAATAAAATCTTTTGCTTCAAAGGTGAAATGGTGTCCTTACGGGAATGACATATGTATTCCTCATGGGAAGTGATGTCCTTCCGTGGCTGTCCACGACCACCAGCCTTCCATGGCACGTCATGGTGGCAATGTCCCTTGCACTCTCCTGAATGGTGACTCATAGAAGGGGTTATCCCAGGGACAGGGAAAGAAAGAAGCTCTGTGAGTGATATTTATTTGCAATAATAGGAATTCCTGTAAAGAATGTCCTTCACCCTTCTGTGAAAAATGAAGAATTCAAGTTCGACAAGTGACAAACTGAAAAACCTGTGTACAGTGATGCAAGGCTTTGCTTCAAGGTCTTCATATGGGTAAGCATACAGCTGAGCCCAGCCTGACTGGAATTCCAGCATCCATAATAGAAATAATTAGCTATACTGGTTCATTTGCACAGGTTTTCAATATTTGCTGAGCTTTATTTAGTGCCACTGTGTGTATCCTAACATTACACACAGCTCTCCAGGACTTTTGAAAAAGTAGGCCATTTAAACAGGCAAATATCACAGGGTAACCTTAACTATTGGTGAGGAGATAGGCCAGAAATTATGTTCATGGCCATATTTGCAAGACTCTGATGATAATAATAATAATAAAAGAAGATATCATGCCATTGACAAATAGAAACAATTTTATATCTAATAGGATTTAAGTAATAAAGGCTGAAGGGCTGCAACAGCTGCAAAGAGATTAGATACGTTATGTTTTCTCAGTGTAATAAAACTTGTCAAATAAAGCTGAATAAAATCTTCTTATCTGTGTCTCTGGCTTATTTTTCCTGCAGCCTCTTTCTTTTCAGCTGATTGCAGGAATCACCATTTCTCTAGAATGGTTACACACACGACAGTTCAATTAGAGTCAAGTTAGTGAAAGTTATTGCTGGATTTGCTTTTGGTTGCACCTTTTTTTTTAAAGTAAAGGCCATCTGCAGCATTTGGAAAGAATGAAGCTGATCAAAAAGCAACTCTGCCAATCTCTGCTGATATTTAGTGGACAACTGGACTAAACTGTTCATATCAGTGTAGTAGCATTTAGTTTAGCACTGCTTTACACAAGATCTGGTTCTGATTTAAAAATAAACCCCATGAGAATAGCAAGACATCCTTCCCCAGTCACACTTGATGTTGCCTTGGCTTTTCCAAGGCTGCCTTTGTAATATTTCCCTTTTCTCACCCGTGTGTTCCCACCTCTGGGCACTGTCTGGAGTCCTTCTCCATTCTTGCTGCTCCTCCTGCCTCAGTTTCTCCCCATGCTTAAAGAAAGTGTCATGGTTTGTCTTTCTGGGGCTGGTATGTTAATCTTTCCTGAGACCTTTAGGATACGCAGATGGAATTTGCATTCAGAAGTGTGCGTTGTTATTATTATGGCTAATTAGATGTGACAGGCTGACATTCTGCTAACATTTTCATGAAATCCAAGGCCAAACCTTTGTCTGGGTTAGAAACATGCTTGGATTTTCCATGTGATCCATCCTTCCATCCAGGTCAGTATTTCTGAACTTACCTGTGCGTCTGATTTAAATTGCATCTAAAGCAGGGGTGTTGTTTTAAAAACCAAATGGGAAGAGCAAATGGCATGTATGTTTAAACAGTGTTGCTGTTGCCTTTGCACATATTTGAACAATTTCCTTCCCAAGGCAAAGCAGTGAACCTAGTAAGAAAAGCCAAGGGACCTGCCCAAGCTGATGTAATACGTAAAGACACAAACATCATCCATAAATCAATAGGCATTGATTTAGGTAAATGAGCGCTTTGCCCTTAGGCGAGAAAAAAATATACTTATTTATATGTATGTGTTTAAAATATTTCATGCAGAATTTCTGGGGACACATATCCAATATTAATTAAAATCTAAGTGTATTGTGTCAATGCCCAAAAACCAATTATTTGGGATTTTTATTTTTCTTTTTTTCAAATGAAAGCTTTTCTCCTGCATTTTCCCCTCCAGATTGAAAGTTCAGGAAACCAATGCATAATGACAATATGATAACCAATTAGGGAAAAAAACCCTGAAACCAGTTGCTGGTGCTGAAATTGCTGTCAGAATCTGCAGTGTATCTGTGCTGAAACAATTTCTGGCCACCCTTTTTAACAATTTTCTTCCTTGGGGTGGGGGAAGAAAGAAATTTCTGTATAAATTTAATCTAATGATTTAATTCTGTTAGTCATAATTGCATGGAACTGGGAAGACACTGGAAAACAAAGGTGAGTGTAAAGTCTATGTCACCCTGCAGAGAAGTGCTTCAGTCAGTTCTGAGTGAGCCAGAGTGAGTCCCCAGGGAGGTAACAGTGTGTTCCCAATCTCCAAGCTGGCATCACAGAGCCTGGATGTGCAGGTTTATTGGAAGGATGGGGGAGATTCAGATGCTTCTCTTCTCTTAATAGCACAGAAAATCTCACAACTGGAAGGATGCATTACTCTGAATTTGGGGAGACTGAAGCAACAAGACCAATCCATCTGTCAGTGGGATGTGTATGCACATCACTCTCATCTTGATCACAACTGCAGCCCAGGCCTCCAGCATGGAGCAGGCTGAAACCTGAACATGCACCAGGTCACTGCAGTGCTCAGCATCCCAGAGGGTCCTGGGCTCCCTTCCCCATCTCCCCACTTCTCCACCTGTGTGTTTCTATTAATACTGTTACTGCATGAATATTTTTCCTTCCTCACAAGGTAAGGGAGGAATTTTATTGGGAAATTCTCTTCACAGGTTTAAATCAGGAAAGGCTCCACTGATTTTAATGCTGTTCACAGAATCATAGGATATGCTGAGTAAGAAAGGACCTACAAGGATCACCAAGTCCAGTCATTGTCCCTGCATAGGACAAGTTTGATTGGTTTGTTTCCAGCTGAAGTTGTCATCCATTTGTTTAGATGACCTTCAGTATAGGTGATGAAAGGTATTATGGTAGTAGTTAGGTGGAAGTAGTTGGTAGTTAGAACATGCAAACCTATTCCACTTTTTTCCCTATTGTGTGGTATCGAGTTGCTCACAATGGCTCAGATACAGGGACATAGAGAAGAGCCTACAATAATTGTCCAAGGAAGCCAGTGGCACTTGGCCTGTTTCAGCAATAGTGTGGCCAGCAGGACCAGGGCAGTGATTGTCCCCCTGTGCTCAGCACTGGTGAGGCCACACCTTGAGTGCTGTGACCATTTCTGAGCCCCTCAACTCAGGAAGGACATTGAGGTGCCAGACAAGGGCAACAGAGCTGTGAAGGGTCTGGAGCACAAGTACTATGAAGAGCTGTTGAGGGAGCTGGGGGTGTTTAGCCTGGAGAAAAGGAGGCTCAGGGGAGACCTTATCACTCTGTGCAACCACCTGAAAGGAGATTGTAGCTAGTGGAGGTAGGGCTCTTCTTCTCAGGCAGCCAGGGACAGGATGAGAGAACACAGCCTCAAGCTGCACTGCACCAGGAGAGGTTTAGATTGGACATTGGGAAGAACTTCTTCACAGAAAGGGTGGTTAGACATTGGAATGGGCTCCCCAGGTGGGGAGTGACCATCCCTGGAGGTGTTTAAGGAAAGACTGGCCATGGCACTCAGTGCCATGGTGTGGTTGACATGGTGGTGTTTGGACATAGGTTGGATTAGATGATCTCAGAGGTCTTTTCCAACCTAAATGATTCTGTCATTCTCTACAGTCATTCCTTTTCCTCACCTGATCAAAAGTTTTTTCTAAAAAACCCATCTCACCAAGATGCAGCTTTTCCAGTTTGATGGATTGTAAAAGGCACTTGCATGGCTCAACCCTCTGCACACAAAACTCTTCATGTAAGTACAAAGCCATCTTGTTTTTCTAGGAATATGAACAGGAGTCAAGAGAGCACAGATAGCAGAGAATTACATCCTCTGCTTAAATTTCTCCCCCTTCCTCTCTTCCTTCAAGGTTATAAAAGAATCTTGTGTGCAAGTAGAGACTTGCTTTAGCTCTTGTCAGAAGTTCACATTTTAATATTAGTTTCTCTCCGTTTTGTTTGGGTTTTCTCATTTTCTTTTGCTGGCAAAAATTTAATGAAAGGTAGCCTGACAGAAAATGCTGTGATCCAAGCTGTGAATGGTTTGCTTCCACCAAAGTCCTTTGAGCCTTGGAATTCATCCTTATTGCTGCTATTGGATATAACAGAATTTTCAGATTACTTTCTGGCATCAGTTTTCACACATGATTGACAGATGTAATAAACAGGTAGGCAAGAAACTCAGCTTGTTACAGGACAATGGATATGTGCATTAGAAGCCTTCTGAAATGCAGAATGTTACTAAAAGCCATAACCTGATATTAGCAGGGAAGATGGCTGCAAACCACTCAGTGCACTTCAGTTCTTAGTATTTCATTTTTGTTTGTTGCTTGCCTTTTGTAATAGATCAGTGTTCATGCCCTCAAGGCATTTCTTGCCTACCAGGGGCCCCCAGGACATGGAAACCAATTAAAGACATTGATATTCTTGCTTCAGCATTAAGCCAGGGAAAGAACTGACAGGAATTTCAAGTTCACTGTGCATCCAGGAGCTGATTATGATTTCCATATGGCTTTCAGACTGTCTCACAGTAAAATCCACACCTGAGGGAGACCCAGAAGAGTCTGGGGCATGATTTGCTCAAAACTGTTTTTGATTCTCACCAGCATAATTTATTGGAAACATTCTCCTTTTTTTGGAAACATTCACAGCCACTCTAGGAGCTACTTAAACATATTCCTGCAATGTAGAAGAGATTTTGAAGAACAGAGCTTAAAGTAGCCGTGGCCAGAGGTTGGACAAAGTACCTTGTGACTGTGCTTGCAGCAGGCCCCAGGTCATGCATGCACTCATATTTTCAGTCACTTGTTTTTTGGTTTTGAGTTGTTTTGGGTTTTTTTTATATTGGACATTTAGAAGTCTGACCATCAGGCCAAGCTGGAGTCTCCATATCCCAGCCTTGCACAAGCAGGATTTCACCAAACTGAACAGCTGCTGCCCACATTCCCCAGCTGATGCTCTATGGAATGCTGTGTGATGGTGCCCAGGAAGGAGAAGGTGGAGGAAGGAGATCCTTAAGGACTAAAGAGGTGATTATCCATGTGATCTCTTAGCTCAATACATTTTGCAGCGTGGCCATATCCTCAGGCTCTGCTCAGGAGCATGATGTCAGCTTCAGCATCATTAAATGAACAGCTTTTTCCTGCCTGAAAGAGGAAAGAGCATAGTGCTACAGATCTCAAGGATTTCTGGGGAACAGCTTGACACTTCTAATCTTGTCTTGCCTCTTTTACCCTCACCAGCAATTCCTCAGTTTTTAAACACACAAAGCTTGCATAAATATAAGCACTGTATTTCTCAGGAGAACCCCATAAATTAATGGAACAAAAATACGTTATAAAAATGGCAACCGTCATTTGATATGTGTGTGAGGTCCAATAGCTGTATTATAGATGACAGCCTCATGGAATTACATTGCTGTTTTACCTGTTCTCATCCCAGTGGCAAATCTCATTCCCAACAAGTTCTGACTAAATAAAGGGGGTCGCTGAGACAACTTTCAAGATGCAATTATAGTGTGGGCCACCCTCTTCTTGCATCTTTTCAGTTCCCCATGTATTCCCATTTCAGCTCTAGGCAAGTGAAGGCTTGTGACTTGCTCTTTCTCCAGCAGTTTCTCTGTATGGTTACATGGCTGCAGTGTTCCTCTGCAAAAGTCATTGTGTTTCAGAGAGAGGTGAAATGGTGCTGGTTATACTGCCCTTTGTATTTCGAGGTTACCCAGATACACGTCTGAGATAAGGGACGAGGGATGTTTCTGATTAATACTACCAGTGTTTGCTGTCTGTGCAGCAGCAGAGATAGAGCTGCACTGCTCCGAGTGCAGGGGGTGCAGCTAATGAGAGTCCGTGGCTGCAGAGAGTGAGTAGGCAAACATTCATCTCGCTGACCTTGGCTATCTACAAGATACAGCTCTGATCTGACCGCCTTGTCCAAGCTCCTTCTGTACTTGGTGGAGAGGTTAATAAGTCCCTCCAGTTTCAGACACTTCTCTCAGGCTGAGATTAATCATCTCAGGTGATAATCGTTCTCAGTTGGCACTGGCGGAAGCTGATGTGACTAACATGGATTAGATAGTTATGTTTCAGATGACTGATTTCATTATACCTTTAGGTTTGGTAAACTGAAGTCTTCTGTACAGGAAATGGCCAAAGCCATCATTTCATGATGCATGGTGCCAGGTAGTGTGACTGTCAAGTCACACATTTCATTTCTTGTACACCCAGCTTGGGAACAGGAATAGGAAATTGGATTGTGATTCTCGCTCTCCTGTAATTTCTCCAAATAGCAGATTGATAAGTGAGCACAAAATGGATATTCACAAACATGTAACAAATGCATTATATAGCAAATGATAATGAATGGATTCTTTTGGTTGGGGTTTTCTTGTATTACATAGCACAGTAAGTTTGTTTTTAATTGTTGAGGCTAAAGAAACACCTAGCTTCTGATTTGCCTCTTAATGACTGGAAATCTGACAGCACTGTAATATTGCCAATTCCTTCTGACCCTGTGGAAGAATGATCATAAGAACAACAATACTCAGGGCTCAAGGTGAGATTATCTGTCACTCTCAGAAGCAGGAGCTGCTCAAAATGTTAATCAGTGTTGTTTTTTTCCAAGCTTGGAGCCATTTACTTCCAGAAGAAAACACCTAAACTCTTCAGTCCTAAATGGAGTTGTACCAATGGCACATCTTTCCTTCACACTCTGCTCCTTGTACCACTCATTACAGCCCCACATGTAACTGTCAGGGGCTTAACTCTCTTCACTTTCACATTTACATTTACTTTCAGTGAAACAATAGAAGAGGTGGGAGATGTCCTATCCCTGGCAACATTCAAAGTCAGATGGAGCAGGACTCTGAGGCACTTGATCTAGTTGAAGATGTGCCTGCACATTGTAGGGGGGTTGAACTGGATGGGCTTTAAGGGTCCTTTGAATCCTAACTGTTCTATGATTCTATGAGCAGCTACTATGATCAAAGTTGACAAAATTGAAATGAGAAATTAGGAAGGGTGATTTCTGTGTTCTGGCTGGGAAGATGTATTGATATTGGGTTGGATGCCTCCATGCTATAAGGTCCTGGTACTTGGCATTAAAGATTCTGCCACAGTCCGGGTGATGTAGTTATGCCCCATAAATAACCAGTAAATTAAAAATAATTTTAGAAAATGAAACCTGAAGCCTTCAAACAAGAAAAGCTCATAAAATTTGGCATCATCTTGTGGGCTTGACTTTGGCCAGTCTTTAAGTCAGTCCTTTCCTTCATGGTTCCTTCAGACACCAGCAGGTATAAAACCACCCTTACCTCTGTTGGGACATTTTTAATATTCCTGTCACAGGCTCTGCTGCACTGCTGCACCAAAGAGCACAGGGGGGTTCCCCCTTCCCGAAAGGTCCCCTCCAAACATATTGGAGCATGGCAGGAGAGCAGAAGCTCTGTGTGCTCCATTCAAGAAGAAAGTATCTGAAACCAGGAGCAGCCATTTGCTGACAGACTGATTTATTTTCATAGCACAGAATTTAAAGGAGGAATTTGACTTCACTTGGAGGAAAGGACCAATATATAATTTTTTCCCAACTTTTAGAATTAAAGCCTTGTTTAAAGAACTTTAGTGAGGATTATGGTTTAAATTAAGGACACAGGTAAGAAGAAATGGTGCAGCATCTGAGTTTTCATCACTTATAAATGAAACCAAGTAGCAGGACCATGGAAAACCAGCATGAAAAAATCCCAAGACATTTTCAAATTGAATTATATATTTTATGAACAGGAAACTGCTTATTTTTGGGGAACTGCAATTAGAATTTACATATTCTGCTTATAAACAGTTCTTGGGGCAACTTATCTCTGCTTACAAATGACAGTTTCCTTCTAAGTATTTGCTGTGTTTATTGAACACCTGTGTGATAAACACAGGTTAGAGGGCATCAAGACTCTAAAAGTGCATGCGTTATTTTTTCCATTTTTCTCCTCCCCTGTGTTTTCTTTTGCTTGGGCTTTTGACCTCCTGATGCCTTTGCTCCGTCACCTAAAACATCAAGAAACATATCAAACCTCCATGGTGGAAAGGTACTCCTTAAAACTTGTTTTGGTTTCCAATGCAGCAGCAACACAAAGTCAGAATACTTTTTGACACAAATAACCTCCACCTTTAACCTGCAGCCCTGCTTCATGTAACGTTCAGTAGTTTTGCCAACCTGTCAAGGAAAAAGGTATTCCAGGATTTTTCTTCTTTGGGGCAAATAAGAAACATTTGTCAGGGAAAAACACTAATATTAGAATTATGGCTTTTTCTTTTTCATCTGTACTACTTCAGTCGCTTTAGCAAGATGCTTGCTTCTAAGTGTTGGTGTTTGACAACAGACTATCTTTAAATTTTGTTTTATTGAAAATGATTGTTGTATGCTGCAAGAGTTCCTAGGGGACATTTTCAATGTTTGTGATTCTTACTGATCTCCCTATTGGAGAGGCATTCCTGAACATGAACTTTGGCATCTGCCATAATGAGTCTTTCTGTCAAAACAGAGAAGAGCTGCTCTTGGAGCAACCTGGGATCAGGGCCTGGGAAGCAGCAGCACGGAGCTGTCTCTGGGGGATGTTGGCTGCTTGTCACACATCCTCTGTGTGGCCTTGGGCATGTCATTTGAGAATGGTCCAAAGCCAGGAAGTTTCACAGGTTTGTAAAGCTGCAGAGAGACTGTGCTTGTCAGTGAGTGTTTCCTGCTCCTGTAGGATTTCTCTGATTGAATTTAGCTTTAAACTTTGTTATCTCTTTGAGCAAAACTCATGTAAAACCTGCCTTAACTTTAACATGCCCAGTAACACTACAGCTCTCGGTTCTCATTCCCCTGATTAATTGCTATTCATGTCAAAGAAACCTTGGTGTTCTTGAGGAAACACAAAGCCTGGAGTTTACATATTTATTTTCTTTCTATAATATCATTACATGAAGAATACAATAGAGGAAGCAGGATTTAATTTCTGACTCACAAGTGCCACTACCTCAGCAATACAGCAATACCTAAGCTAGCTGAATGGGAGAGTCCAGATCCCAATGCAGTTAAATTGAATATTCTGATTATTAGTTCCTGCAGCCTGAGTTGTCAGTCAGAGTGAAACTGTATTGAACAGTGGCACTGACCAGCTTGTGGCTTCTCACCCCAGATAGCAAGACACCTCTTCACAATTCCTGTTGGTGCATGCCATGCTCACAAGGCAGACCTATTTGGACAGGACAAGCTTTTATGTAGAGCTCAAATTTTGCTTACAGACATCTGGAAGCCCTGAGGAATGATAGTGCAATAGTGACTCTCAGGCCAGGCTTCCGGAGTCTAACCAGGTCCAGCATGTGGCCAGCTTTTAAGTGCTGAGCTCTCATTTAGCCTGTGCATGAAAGAGCCTTGAAAAGGCACACTCACATCAGGGATGCTGCAACATGATCAGATAAACAGTATTGTGACAGAATAATTCTCCATGTAGTTTGGGCAGGATTAAGGTGCCTAAACATAAGCATCATGGGGACCTCACC
The DNA here is from genome assembly GCA_008694505.1 of Cyanoderma ruficeps. Classification (NCBI taxonomy): domain Eukaryota; kingdom Metazoa; phylum Chordata; class Aves; order Passeriformes; family Timaliidae; genus Cyanoderma; species Cyanoderma ruficeps. Next base: position 11,587,574 of record VZDJ01000594.1, on the reverse strand, counting down.
AGGTCTCAACTGCTGTTTTTAATGAGTGTTTCTGTTTGTGCAGAACGAGCAGGAAATGCTGCTTGGAATTGTCTAAGGGCATTGGAAACAACTCTAGGCTCCAATGTATGGATATTTCAATGACTACAACACTAGCTGGAAGAAAAACTCCTAAATATACTTGAGTTTGATCAAGAAGTATGCTTTACAAACTTCAGTGATCTATTAAAACATCTGCTTCATAAAGCTGGGCTGCTTAAACCCAAACTAATCCACTGCAAATTTAGTCTTTTAAGATAGGGTTAATAACCTCTGTACCAGTGTCCTTTCTTGGTCAGACAAGTTTATCTAAAATCTAGCAGATCCTACATGGGATTATTCTGGGATTTCCCAGCTACGGATTCTTGGTCAGGTACTTTCTTCCTAGATGCCTACTTTGATCCACATGGGATGGACTTTTGCTCTGCAGCAGCACTTTCCCTGAAAGTTCTGGATTAGTCCAAGTTTGTGAGTGACTGTCTTGCAGCCCGTGGAGCTACATCTGCTATTGAAAATGTGTGAGAGTAGAAGCAGGTGCCCCCATTGTTCAGAGAATCAATCTGGGTTTCAGATAAGATCCAGCATTTGTCGACCTGAAAGTCCCTGGTGCACCTGATGAAATGTAACTCTAGTAGTGTCTTGTTACCCTTTTGTCAGACAGATCAGAACTAGCCAGATTCAAAACAGCTCTGCTGGTGAAAGGGAGAGGGCGGGGGAGAGGAGGAAACTTAGTAATGTGTGAAATGACATTTCAATGAGAAGTTTGCCATTGAGCTGACAGCTGAAATCTAAATTTTACGAAGATGAGGAGCATGGAGTTACATGGGCAGACCTTACCTGCTGCAAGGGGTTGAAATTTTGAGGTATGAACTGATATGGAAATGACAGTTTTACAGGGCATCAGACCCAGGTGGTAGGAGGAATGGCCCAGCAAGGGGAATATCCACAGATTGTCCCCGTGTTTTTTTAATGATATGAGCTTTTTTGAATGCATTTGTGTGATGAATAAATAAATGAATGAAGTACATCACTGTCACCAAGGGACTTTTCTGATATTTATCAGAGAGACATGCTGTGTTTTTCTTTTGAATAGCAATGCTTTTTGCTGATGACAGATTCCTCTAGGAGATTCTTGAATTCTTAAAGGAGAACTGAATAGATTTTTCAGCAAAATTAAAACATAGCAAGTGACATATTACAATGTTTTTGCTGACTTAGCAGCCCAAAAAAACCCAAGAAAATTAGATATAGAAAAATCCAATGTATGTCTGAGAGTCTTGAGGCAAGTCTAATTTCTGAGACATAAGAATCAAGATATATTACATTGTCATCTCTATTTTAATTGGAATGGTGTGTTTTATACCATTGAAAAACTACTGAAGTTACTCTGATATTTATACCCCTTTTAATACCATTTTATTGGGTGTTACTGCTGATAACCTTAAATGGATTTCAGTGGTCATCACATTTTTTCTTGTGGAACATGGTCTGATCTCTAGTTTCAGATGATATTATTTTAAAAATCAAATTCTGTACTATCCAGAATTCCTCTGACATGTTATGCTAAACTGACAGTGCCCTGCCCTGCCTATAGAAGTGCAAATAGAGAGGCAACACATGGGTGCTCCAGACTGTAGAACTGTTTAAGAACTCGGTAGGCACAGTGAGTTCCTGTTATTTACTTCAGAGTTCTTCAGCACAACTCTGCACCAGCTTCTCACCAGCAATCAGCCTGTATTCCTGTGCCTGCAAACTTTCCTGCCCCTTGTTAGTGCCAAAAATTTTTGTGTTAACCCCGCACAGCTTTGCTTTCTGCAGTACAGCAGCACTTCTGTCTCAAAGAAACATTCCTCAGCCATTCAAGTGCCTTAGGGTTGTCCCCCCCTGCCCCCCATTTCCAGTCTTCACCTACCAATGTGGGAAAGGAAAGAGGTGAGAGAGTTGAGGCATCCAAGCATGAGGGAAAGGAGAGAAGTTAAAAAAATGGGACTTGTATTGAGCATTTTCTGATCAGCCAGGAATATTCCCTTGAAGGAGACAGACGGAAAACAAATGGGAATATTCAGCACCAAATAATTAGAAGAGATCCTTAACCTTCTTCATTACTGCTTTGTCAACTGATACACTGGGCAAATTCCTCCTTCTTTCCTTTGTCTTTCCTTAATCTTGTTCACACTGTTTTGTGTCTGCATTTTGCAAGCTCTTCCAGGAGATTTTAAGAAGTAGAGTTTTCCATTGCATGATTGCAAGGAGTGTTACATACATTTGGTGATCTGATACAAGCCAAGGATCCATGACATGAAACCTCAGAGACTCGGATGCAGCTTTATGGCTCTGAATGCCAACCATCCAAAGGTGGTAGAAGGAGGTGTAGTTCTGCATCAGCTGCTCCCAGCTTACAAACTGGATAGGAGATGAAGTTCAGATGGGTTTCTGAATTAGATTTCAGGAGATGTGGCTTCAGTTCCCAGGCCGCCGAGCAAAGTTGTTGACTTGTCATCCTCAAGGGTATTTCAAAGTGTAAATGCCACAATGTTAGGACATAGTCTAGTGGTAGATTTAACAGTTGGATGTAAAGATTTAAAATTCTTTTCCAAGCTAAAAAATTCTACAATTACAAGATTCGTCATGGAATTTTTTCAGGACTGGGAAAGTAGTTTATTCTAATGTGGCCTTAGTTGACCATTGTTAATTTGTGTGATTGTTAATTTGAAGTCATCCTATGTTCCAGGAATGTTACTGTGGCTTGAATCTATCACTGTGAATAGGTAATTCAATAATATGGTGCGTCTCTTTCTTCAGAGAACAATTTACTGGTCATAGCATCAGATGAAAAATCAAAACATTGTTTTATATTTTAATAATTTTCAAAAATAAAAAAGCATTTAATCTACTTTTTTCTTCCTCAGGTTTTCCATAAAAACGTGACACTTTTCAAAGAAAAAAGTCTTCATTCAAAACATAATGTGTGTATTAGCTAAAACCATTGTTCATTGTTAAGTAAACTCCTCTTTTCTTTGCAGTTTCTGAGCTCCTGACTTCCCCCTTTCTTCCCCATTCCCTATAGTTCTGTGTAGTGATTTCTTTGGGTGTGTATGATGCAGAGAACTCATTTAATCTTCCCAATAGTTTTAGAGCTTCACTTAGATCATTCTCTTCCATACACTTTTTTTTTTTTGATCAAGTTGATCAGTACTAACAGAAGGTGTGTTCCCTTCCACTCTCCCTTCAGGTATACAAAGGAGAACTTAAATCTGTTGTTTATTCCTGCTTCCCAAAGCTAAATGTTAGGTTCAAGCAGATAGTATTTTTTACATTTGGAGATGCTCAACCTCTGCATACAATGAGAGGGGGTAAGGACAGAAAAGTGATAGAAAAGCTGATTTACATCCTTGGAACAGTATTGGTCTGCCACTTATCCTCACTGTGTCTCAGTTTGCAGAACTATAAAATTCAGTAGGAAGCTGTGAGCACCACTCCTTTATTTCCTTCATTCAAAACCTCTTTCTTCCCTGCTCTCACTTTTTAAATGATCTGGGTTAAAAGAGGTCAGGCAGAACATTTCTGCTTCACACTGCCTTAGGACAGGAGAAGGCTTCAAGCAGTGTCCAAGGGACCCATTTGTGATGGATTGGTGTGCTCAAATTCACCACTCTCCTGCTCTGATAAACACAGTGGTCATTTACATGCAAGTGCCAGTCCAGTTCTCATTTAAAATTCTTCAAAGAAGTTTCTAAGTTTCACTTGCTGTAAAACAGAAACTCCTCTCTCTGCCCCTTCTGCCTCTAGCTGGCTGGTAGATTGCTTGTTCCTTGTCTTTCACTGTGATGGAACTATACCAGCAAGAATATAAATACTCATTGTTTAAATCTTGCTTGCATTAAACTAACATCAAAATATTGTGACAACATTAAGGAAAGAGAGAAACAGGACAGGACACTTACATATAAAATCTCCCATCAGAATGCAATTAACCTGCTGCTCACCTTCTCCTCTATGGACTGTCAGAAGGAAACTTTCCAGAATTCATGTCATGGCAACATAAGCACTTTTTCTTTCTTCTTTGTCATATATCAAGATCCAAACAGATCTCTGGTGATACTCAGCTGTTGAGTTCACTCTTGTTTTAAGAAAGACCTTGCCTGAAGGTCACCATGAGCTGGGAGAGTATTCCACAGAAATGTCATGATAGGATTTTGTTAACTCTATCTTTGGCCTTTGCTGTTTGCTGTTGGGGCAGGCTCCTGTGGTCAATACACAGACGGGCTGATGTTCCCCAGCTGCTGCTCTGTGTCTGTGGGTTAAAGAAGCTTTCAGTGCAACGGCAGGAGCACCGTGATTTTGCTTTGCAGTGCCTGGAAGTGACTTGCTGCAGGTCTGGACCTGTAAGCCTTTTGATTTCTAATACAAGTGACACATTGTGGTTAGATGCCAAGTAAGTAGTTCTGAAAGACCAAAATCCCATATTTCCTATCCAGTGGTGTGGAAGGACTGCTGAATATGGACACATATTCTGTTTTTAGATCCAATGTTGAGACTGAAGAAAAGGAGCAGAAGAGCGAAAGCACATCAAAGCTGGCCTTTATAATGAAGAATCATGGATATATTTGAATCCATTTTCTTATTCCTCTGTTTCCGGTCCCTTCTGATTTTTTAAAAGTGTAAAGAGTCTAAAGAGTTAAAAGAGGAAGTACACCCAAAAAAGTAATGTTTTCATTTTAAATTAAAAGTTTCAAATTATTATTATATTACTATGGTTTTGTACAACATTATTTCCTGGGTTCAGGTGAATTTGAGCACAAGAATAGAAAAGTTTGATTTTTTTTTTCTGAAGCCCTCCCATGTAAATATAAGAATAGACTATATGGACAAATTCAGTAATAGGAAAATACAGAGTATTTTCCTATTACAGAGAAAATACAGAGCATGTCAAAATTGAGTAGCAGGTTAAAGAACTTAGCATTGCAACATCTTCACACACCCATATCTTTTGTAAGGCAATTTGCTCTAAAAATATATGCACACAGAGGAAAAACAAATTTTCAAGATTCTTTTTTTACAATAAAATCGCCACGTCAGCTCACAAAACCTCAGAGGGCAGTGCTAATTCCTCTACTGTCAAACCCACGAGGCTGAGCAAATATCTTGGCTTCTTTCGCCCTCATTTCAGCTTGCAGAAGTGGTTTGTTGCTGATAATTCCAGTACTTGCCTCTTGGTCAAAGTGTATCTCATCTACCTCCTGCTACGCTACATGTCTGTGCAGCCCATAGGGTGGCTGTGTCCCAGTCCTTTGCTGTCATTGTAGTGCTAAGAAAAATAAGAAGCCATATTAAGAATAACTGGTAGCAAAGATAAGGTAAAATGTTTGTAAACCACAATTCGACTTTGTGGGCTACTCACACTAAACTGGATTTTGACGGACAAAAATCAAAATAATGGTATTAGGTCCAAAAACTGTTCCAGTTTACCTTATATAATATGTGAACTGGAAAAATCGTAAGCACACAGTTTTTGCAGCTATGAGGTTTTTTTCCTCATTTTTTCCCCCAAAGAACTGGAAGAAAATTTACAGTCTACCAAGAGGACATCTAACATATTAAATTAGATCACGGACCAAATATATTAGATCAAAATCTGTGCTCCCACAAGAGGCTTGCATACTGTCAATAATACAACCTGACAGCTTTAGGATCAATCATCTTATTAAAACTTTCTTCTCTCTCTTTTTCCTCTCTCTCTATCACTCCTTGAAGGAGCTTGGCAAGGTTTATTTTTTTGGCTGGCGGCTTGTTTTTTTCGGCTTCAGAACTTCTCTCACTAATGCTTCCATAAGAAATAGATTTGCCTCAATTAGCTTGCATTAATCTGGGACACAATAATGAATAAATATTTGGAATAAATAATGCATGATGTCTAAGTCAGATAATTATCGTAATGATGACTGACATCCTCCTAGCACCTTCCAACCCCAAATCCCAAGGCATTTAATTGAATGACTAGAGATTTGGGGGCTGGGGGAGAAGCTGGGGAAAGATCCTGAGCTGCAGCAAGCTGTCAAAGCTCTGATGTTGCTTGGGCCTCTTTACCCTGCAGGCAGTCTGCTCTTGTTGGAAGGACCCTCACTATTAGCTAGAAAATAGGATGCTTTTTATTATGAAAATGGCTCCCTAAAAATACTTTTTTTGGTGGTGGCTTACTGGGCAAAGAGATGTAAAAGGCCTCTAATTGGAAGAACTTGGAGGGCAGTAGGAGGGTGCACCCAAATTCAGGGTATCAGAACCTCTGGGTTCCACCTCTTGATGTAAAATATGTTTGATGTGGGTTGTTTTATTTTCCTCTCAGCTGGCAGCCCTCACAGGTAAACACATTCTGTTTAAAGCTGGCAGGTGTCTCGGTGACTCCTGGTCAGGGTAACACTGGTCATCCCTTTCTCAGCAGCCTATTTAGCATTGTAAAGTTTGCAGACCTTCTACAAGTACCAAGGTAGAGCCTTAGGTCTCAGGAATATGTCAACCATTTTAAAAGCCTGTTTTGTCCCTAGCTGAATTCTCACGGAAGAAGAAAATCTGCCAGATAATATAGGGTTGACTCTGAACCCATATGATCTGGAGCAGATCTATACCAGAGGAGCACAGCAGGGATTTCTTCAGGGAGGTGTACAGATTTATCATCAGGGTCACAGCCTTTGACGAGTCATACACATCCTCCATTTCCCAAATGCTTCAGTGGAACTGTCCACAGGAGGAAAGATAATACAGTGATTTGCCTATATAAGCATGACAGACAGAAGCACAATGTGCAGCAGGAGAGTGATAAGGGAAATTGATTTCTTTTTTCCTATTCCTTTGCACTTTATTTCTCCTGCTTGGCAGCAGCAGTTCTGTTCATCAGAACAGTTCCTCCTTCTTATATATGGGGGCAAATTTTCCAATGGGCATAAGCCTCCTGGAGGTGTGTATATATATATTGAATAATCTACCTCTTTAAAATAGAACTGAATTTTCATGAAGATCTGCTGCTCTGTGTTGTATAAGTAACTGGAACATTTTCCATTTTTCTTTATATTCTTCATCAAGCTGTAGGACAAAGGGCATTGTTCAGACTGTCACACAACCGTCCTAATCAGCTGCTGAGCTGGAGAGACACGTGCCACCTAATCCGTGGGGTTTCTTGCCAGCTCCTCTTGGTGTGCTAGACATGGTATTAAACTCTTAACCACCCGTAAGTTTTCTGTGCAGCCTCTGCTTGTGTTTAGGCTGCAGATGAAGCAATGTCAACACAAGCATGATAAATTGGAGGCTTCTTCCCGGAGCACTTGCACTCACACAAACAAACACTTCATTAGCAAGACGATAAACAAAACAAAACCCACAGCAGTCCTCACGAATGTGTCAGTAAATTGCTTCAGGGTGAGAAAACACCCTCTGCATCAACTTCAGGATATCATGGGATGAATTGCCAGGCTGGAAGCATCTCTTGGCATGCTGCCTCAGTCAGAGGAAGCTGCAGAGTGGAAATTCTCCCCTCGCCCAAAGGGCAGGTCCTGCTGACACATCTCTGGCTCCTGCAGCTCTCCAGGATTTGGTTCTTGGCCTGTAAACCAATCCTGTGCAATTATTCCAGATGAATTAGTTGGAGTTGGTGAATTCTGCCACATGTGGGGTCACTCTGATCACCAGCGTCCCCTTCATTCCAACTCAAAGGTTTGAAATTCACCTACTGGGTCTGATACTCCTTAGGGAGAATGGAAAATTTGGGTTCTCTGAGGTGCAAGAAACACAAGAGATTTTCTAAATCTCTAATTAGAAGTTTCAGTGCTGTTTATATTTCTGCAATGACTTTGGAGAGAAGGGCTTAGGAAATACACACAAACAAGTCCCATTAGGAAATATGTTTGCTCCCTATGATTTTTCTTCTTTTAAATTTTAACTATCATTTAAAATGTTAACTAACTTAATAGTTTTTGCTATCAAGCAGAAACAGAAAAAGTTGTAACCATGGGATTCAGCTCTTTTCCCCAGTTATGTGTCTGCTTAGCTGCCTTGACTTGTTAAAAAGTAAAGCAAAGTAATTTTATTTTTTGTTGCTAAAGTGGTCTAAGATGCATCTTGACTTTTTTGAATAAGCATTTTTACATCATCTTTATCTCAGACTGTACAGCTATTGATTTCAAAGGTTGTAAATGTAAAGAAAATTAAATGCAAGAGAAGAGAGAAAAAAGGTTTGAGACTCCTTCATACAGGAGAATTTGGAGCTGAAAGTAGCAGGAGGAAAAATATTGAACTGCAAGTATTTAAAAGCACAAAACAAAAGAGAAAAACCAAATTATGTGCTAAATTTCATTAAATAAAAATAATACAGTATTGGTAGGTTGTAAGTATATTCCCTTTAAGGGGATTTTGAACGGATTGGGGCTGGATTTTTTGATGAATAATTTTCTCTGTGACTTACCAGGTTCATATGCTAACTTTAGACAGTGTGATGATTATATCTTCTAGAATCAAGGAAGCTTAGGCTATCTTCACTCATCCTTTTCACTTGCTGATTCAAAGTATTTCATTAGGAGAATTCAGTGGAACTAAAAAAGGCACTCTTTTTTTTTTTTCTTCCTAACAACTTGAACAAATTTGCTACTGCTGTCAACTTCAAATGTTTTATGTTACATATTATTTCTGAACCAATATAGCAAGGTAGGAACACTGCCTTTTCTGGAAATATAATCCATATACATTTGTGTTCTNTTTTTTCCCTTTACCCACTGCTGCACACTTGAGTGAAGCTGCCTTTAAAATGGTAAAGGTGTGGTTTTTGGTTTTGCTGCTGTACCACATTGACCTGTTTCTGTTTGCCAGCTTCTAACCTAGTGAGTATTCTGTTTAATTTTATGGATGTTTTTTCAGTTTAGATTTTGTTCGTGTTGGTTTTGTTGGTGTTTTTGTTTTTTTGGTGTTTGTTTGTGGTTATTGATTCTTGGTTTTTTAATTCATGGTTCTTTGGTGATTCTGAGCATGTTGTCCCAGAATTTGCAAACATCCAACTGAGTTTGTTACGGGGTGAAATAAGTAACTGCTCATTCAGAAGTAAACCAGCGTTCGTATTGCATGAGAAGCCTGAATCTTTCACTCTGAGTCAACCTTTTCAATTTTAGCATTAAAGGAGGCTAATACATTAAAGGAAGGTATTGTGTAGTATGGTTTCTTTAAACAAGGCACTGAAATAAGCATGAATTCAGGAAAATGTATGTTAGACTTGTAAAACCATCCTTCAGATATGCAGTTGAATTGTTTGTCTTGACAAGTAAGTTTCAGACAGTTTTCTGTGTGGCTGTATATGCTTTCAAAGACTTCCTCTGAATTTTTAGGCTTCAGTTGCTTTGAAGATGTGTCTTATACTCTGTAATCCTATATTCTTGGTACTGCCCCTTTGGTCTTTACTAAACTAGATATTTCTCTTTCTTTTACCATTTCTTGTCTCCTTTTACCATTTTTTGTCTCTTTCTTTAATTCAGATCCACAGAAGTTAATGCTTCTTATTGCTGAAGTCTCTTTTTCTCTCAAATTTTTTTAAGCTTATATATATAATATAATCCTATGTCATGGATGGGACTCAACTAATGAGGAGCCTGAAAATCTGAATCTGTAGTAACAAATGTTCTAATTTTCAGATAGATTTTCTTTCATTTGTTTTGCTTTTCTAAAAAAGATCAAGTATGACTAAGAAATTATCTCAGTTTTCTTCCTTATTAAAAAAAACCTGTGACATGGGCTTCTCACAGGTTAATAAATTTTATACTTGTAATGAGCTGCAAAAAGTACAGGAGTGATCAAGTGATCACATCAAAAGTGTCTACAGTTGTAGCCCCGTACCGGAGAAGTTCACTACTTTGTACCATTTGGCTTCTTGTTTGTTATATTGCCTATATTAACTCTAATTATTTTCAGGCATTTAATTAGCCACTGCACATGGAAAAGAACAGTTCCTTTAATTTTATCCTTTAAAATAAATATCACCAAGACTCGTTATCTCAGAGCTAACTTTGTGTACAGAAGTTTGATGCTATCTGATTCTTACTGCTGTGTATTTAGATCACAAAAAATAATTATTAAATGAGACTTTAGACAGAACTATCTATGCCAGATGAATTAATTCCACAATGTTTTGTGTTTCATGTGTGAATAATAGTTCTGCAACATTCTTTTTCAGTTTTTGCTAAGCTTTACCTTCTGTGTTTGCATTTGGTATGATGTTGGAAGTTCACACCACCACAGTCGTTTTCCCACTTCCCTCCCAACAATATGGTAGGATTTTTACAGGGATTTATTTAGCAGTTCACTGGGACCTGACTCTTCTGTTTTATCACTTCCTTTTCTTACAGTTTTTGATATTTATTATTGCCTGAATACAGACAAGGTCTCTGGCATTTAGCATACAGAAAACTGTGCTTAAAATAACATTACTGTTGTAACACACCAATAAATCCTAAAGAATTCATTTGAAAGGCTGAAATTATATTGTTAATTTACATGCTTTTGCTTTCCCTTGTTAAGGACAGTGGTAATGAAGTGTCATTCCTAACTTTAAATTGCCCAGCATCTGTTGGTTTGTGGCACAGCCCAACCTTAGCATTATTTAAATTTTTTTGTGCATCTGAATATTAAACAGTGCCCTGAAGATTCAATCAGGCAGTCAGAACTATGCTAGTTACAAGATTACAATTTCCCTGTGCTCATTTTGTGTTCATACATCTATCTATATAGTTCAGTAAACTAACAAAGAAGAAAATCCCACAAAATCCAAAAGACACTCTCACCAATAAAACCCAGGGAGAAGGGAATCCAGATTATATTTGTGGAAATATCATGAAGGAAGGGCTATCAGTCTGTTTCTTTCCTTTAAACCGTTAAGTCCCCAGAGCAAGGATACTTTCAATTTCTCACAGTGCTCAGTGTCAGGTTTGCAAATTGCAGAGTTCATCTGTTCTTAAATTTGCTTTGGTTTTCCTTACCAAATTAATAGCAAAAAGCATATGCATATATGTAATAAACATATCAGCTAAGAGACCCTGAAAGCTGAAACCTGTTTCAATCAGAAAAGAAAAGGTGGAACTAATTTGAGAATAGACCCACCACATTCATCTCAGCCGGCAAATGGCAGCAAACTGCCTCTGTCAAAATTCTGTGTCCATGCACTGCTGTGACTTTGTATGCATTTACACAGGTTTAAATGGTGATAAGTTCAATAACTGACTCAAATGCACAGATGGATTGTTAAAATTCAGATTAAAAGTAGCATTAAAACTAGGGCTTTTGAGAATGTGGGGTTTGGTTCATTTCTTAGGATTCACAGAGGTCATTTTTCAGACCAGACAGCTTATGTAGATACCTTTTTTTTATTTTAGAAGAACTGTTGCTTACGGATAAATGAGCTGCTTTGATAAAATCTGTGTAACACTGCAAAAACTTGACTTTTTTATGCTTAGATTTTATATTTGTGCCATTAACCAAGTTTGGGGTTTTCTTATTTTAAAAAGAGAGTTAGAATTACCAAGTAGGAAAAAAAAAAAAGCAAATACAATGTTGGAACAAGTAAATGCTTTTTTACTGAAAGTATTGCTTCTTTTGAATGCTTGTCCCATCTTGAATTCCAGGTAACTTCAGCTGGCTTCTTCTCAGGGTAACTGCTAATTTTTCCAAAGGGAAGAAAATGCCTTGCTGAGGGGAAAAAAAAATAATAGGAGCAATCACATTCTTTCTTCACATTCTCTGCATTTATTCATGTCTCTTCCTCTTAATTTTTCATCTTTCTTATGTGGCCTGGAGCAGAATCTCATCTATTTACAATAATGGAAAAAAATATTGAAAAATAGTAGATCCTTTTCAGGGTCCATTAACTAGGCAATATGATGCATGTTGATGAAAGGTGCTGACAGCCTCTCATAATTCAGGTCTGGAAAGTGATTCCATAACCAGTGTTGGCTCCATTGCTCAAAGCTCACCCTCAGTGCTGCTGCTAAGAAGGGGACATGAGGGATGCCATGCTTTGGCTGTGCTGACATTGGCATGAAGCCTGCAAGGAGCTGGATTCCACACCTTGTTCTCTTGTGCTGGTTTCTTGCCGGTTTCAGGGCAGTGTCTTTGCAGACAGAGAGCCTCAGGACCCCCGAGGCAACATTATCTTTGAAATTTCTAAAAGTCAAGGACAGGTGAGCAAATCATAGTAAAAGGTAGAACTGCTTCAGCATGGCATGTGCAGACCCTTGGATCATCACTGGTGTGCTCTGGTTTACAACAGGTACTGTTGCCCCGCCCAGCATTGCCCCGTTGGACTCAATTTCTTCACAATTATTTCCTTGCCTGCTTAAGGAACCTCTTTGTGAGACCCATCAGAGCCTGCTGGTTGTCAGTGGTAGCCACAACTGAATCACTGCATGTGATTTACATGAAAAATGTAAATCACATTGGAGGTGAAATGAAAGAACTGCAAGTGAAACACATGTGCCTAGAATTATATAAAGCCAAACCAGTGAGGGCTGGTATGCCACACAAGTACCGACACTAAGCCAAATGTGAAAATTAGCTCTGGTTTCCAACATATTTTCATCCAGAAAAAAGAAAGAAACAGACTCAAACGAGTATGTTTTTCATCCTACCTATGTTGCTGCTTCCCAAGGTGTTATTCTATTATGTGAGAAAGATGTGCATAGCATAGCTGTCAAAACAGCAAACAGCCACATCCAGGCAGTGGCTGAACACCTGCAAATCCCACTGAAGTTGTGGAAGGTGCAGCTGCCAAGCTGTAGCTCAGCTCTTTGAAGGGATTGGCTGCGGTGAATAATAACAAAAGCAATTAAGAGTCGCAACTACCTTGCAATGTCTATTTTAGGGAGATTGGTTATATATTGTAGAAAGTCAAACTCCATTTCTGTACTGGAAATAAAAAGAGACTAATTAACTGTTGCACTCCAGTGACTACTGCAGTTGTTATCCAAAGCGCATGTAGATTTTTTTTCCTACTCTTTTATTTCTTGATTTCATGGAACTTTTGGTGTTTTTGCCTCAATAGCAGTTATGCCAAGTTTGAAGAACCTGAAACTCTAATAAGTACCTTAGTTAACTTGTTCAGAAGGATAGCACATAACTTTTAAATAAAAAGCAGTATCACAAAGAGATTGCCATACCTCATACCTACAGAGGGCTGTAGCCAGTTTAGCACTCTCAAAAATCTGAGTGCTAAAGTTAGATCACAGCATCAGCAGGAGATTAGCAAGCAGTCATCAAGCTGAGATAATGAGTTTATGATTAAAGAGGTAAAAATCACCTTTCCTCAAGAAGGAGCCACATGTAGGCCTTGAGGAGCCCAGAGAAAGGCAAGTTGTATGAGGTTTCCGAAGGTGCCAGTAATGATGTCTACCTCCATTTGCCTCAGGGCAGTACAGACAGGGAGGAATTTGCAATACTTTGAGGTCTGTGTGCAGGGAGCTGCTCTTTCTCCAAGACCAAGTAGAGAAAATGGCTCGGAAGGCTTCAGGTTCTATTTTGTTAGAAATATTTTACTTAGAGAGGAAGAGGCTGCTGGATTCTTCAGAAATTGCTTTATGTGGCTATGTTGACCAGTTGGTTGATTGCATTCACTTCAAATCTAAATCATTTGCACCTTGTTAAGTAAATCCCTTGTTTTTATATAATTTTTGTCTTTTGGAAAGATGCAAGTGGTGTTCTTGAAGAAAATATAGATCGTTGTTCTTCTGGCCATTTTGCAAGCCTCTCAGTGGGGTTTTTGCCTTTCATTCACAGAAAAAGTCATGGTTGTGAAATACCTGTTTGAGATGCCCTTTTAAACTTCCCCTCTGGGACAAAGGAGGACTGCATGACTCACCTTCTAGCTTCATTCATGAAATTCTCCAAGTAATTTCAATTTTACAATGGCTCTGCGTGACTCTGTGTGTGTTTTCTTCTAATACTTTCTTCTATTTGTTTTAAGGCCACACTGCACAGAACAAAAAATACTGCATCGGTTATTTTATTGATGGATGCAGGGAAACTGCTGGGAACTTAGAGAATAGAATTGATTTTTTGACTAACTTTCCCTTTGTAGCTGTCTTTAAGACTGGCCTCATAAAGTAGGCAACTTCAGCAGCAGTGCATGAGCTTCAAGCAGATAGAATCATCTTTGTGTTATATTTTCTTTGAACTGTCATCATGTCCTTGCTTCCTTTACTTTTTTTTTTCTTGTTGGATTTTTTTTTGTTTTCTTTTCTTTTCTTTTTTTTCCTTCCCCTTGATTCTTTTTTCTGTCTCGGGCCTTTCATATTCTTCATCTTCAAGTTAAAATGACCTGTGTGTTGTTCACAACGTTACACAATTTCATTTATATTTGACAATTAACCAACAGGGAGGAAAGCTCAATGTCAAATTAACAATTACTTTGCTGTACAGCTCCCCAGATTTGCCTGAGTCTGTATGTGCATGTGTGTTTAGAGGACAAGTTGCTTTTATTTTCTTACAAATATGCTTCCTTTTTTGTTTTTTGTGGTGTTTTTTCTTTCTTCCTTTTTTTTT
>VZDJ01000594.1:10880520-10904166 GCA_008694505.1 Cyanoderma ruficeps | reverse complement strand
GGGGGGAAGGTAGGATTTAATTTTTGAGCTGCAAGATCTGATTTTCAAAAACCGCAGGCCACTCTATTCATAAGCACTTAATTTTAAGCTAACAAGATGAAAGCATTCAAGTTTCCTTCTGTCGTGTTTACAAATGTTCAGATTTAGTAACTTTAATTGCTTATTGCCTGTAGTTTGTTGCTTCTTCCCAGAAATCCCAAGATAGGTAAAGGTGAGTGAGGAAAAATCTGTAGCCAAAGAAAACGCCCAACTCACCACCCTATTTCTGCTGACCATCTCAGAACTTGGGATAACTTTCATTGCTGAAAGCAAAATCTAAGGGCCAGGCTGTAGAGACCAAAATATTAGGTCCTGGATGACTTTCACCTGTAGAAAACTTTCTTCCAAGGTATATCTTCAGCAATGCAGGAAGAGTGAAATTTTTCATACAGGTGTTTTCTCAGATCCTCTGCTGTTCAGACCATTAAAATACAGAATAGTAGGAGAACTAGAAAGGTTTCTTAAGGCATGTTTTATCCAGTGCTTTGGAAAGATATGTGTTTGTGTTCGTTGGCAGGGAAAGATAAATTGATAAATAAGTGGAAGTCTGTCGGAAACATGGCTGAGATTCATAAAAAAGGAAAAGGGTGACATAGTAAAAAAAAAAAAGCTATATAGAAAGTCATCACCTGTTCTGTAGTAACTGCCAGTGTTTGCACTTCTTACAAGTAGCTAATCCAGAGAAAATTGGTCCGCAATGAAAGGAGCTTAAGCTAAGTCCTGCCTAGATCATGTGTTTGAATAAAACATGCTTTCAAAGCATCAATGAAATTATGCATCTTTCTGGGTGAATGCATACCTTTTGTCCACTATAAATGGGCTTAGGTAAATAGCAAATTTATGACTAACTTTCTCAAGATAAACTCTTCAAAATATCCACAGTGTTGTGATAAGATGCAGCCAAAATCAAGCAGGTCAAGAGTTAAAGAAAAGACAAGTAATATGTATCATGATTGAAAGTCCACCTTTAAACTGCAGGGAAAATGAAGTAATAATAAACCAGGTATTTTGCTGCATGAAGAAAAAAAATTAATTGAATCTACTATAAAAGACAGAACACAGTTACTGGAGAAGCTGAAGCAAAATGTTACTTAACTACAATGGAACAGCATACTTTTCTCAAAAATTAGTCTCTTTTAGAGACTGAAACAATAGTGCCTCTATTTTAAAGGGCAAAATAAAGGTGTTAACTAGTTACTGTAATGCCTCAGAGCTGCAGAAGTGTAGCTGTTTATAGTTATGGATATGTCTGATATGTAGCTATTATGTGGAGACTAATGCTAAGAATAGCTTAGTGCTAAGAGCAGTGTCTGTTGCAAAAGCCTTCTGCCACCCAGATGTTGAACATTTCTGCTTATGCTATTTTTTTCTCTTCTAACAATCCAGAAGATCTGAGGCTCTGCCTTGAGCAATAGAATATGCATAAGGTCCAGTGGCTGACAAGGAGTCTCAAGAGGCATAGTGCCTAATACCGTGGTTTGTTGATACAGTAAATTCACTTTTCAATCTCCTCAGGTAACTGCAAAAGCGCAACAGTTATGTGAACTGATATCTGTCACATTCATCGTTCAAGTTTGTTTAAAAGTACTCATCTGGGGTGAACTTGTTGCATCAGATTTCACACTCCATCAGATTCTACCTGCCTGCATCACTCTGACTTTAATTGCTAGAGCAGGAGCATAATCCCAAAGGCACTTACCCTGGCTAAGGATCCAGTTTCACATTACAGCAAATTCATTTTAAGTACCAAGAGGCTGTTAAAAGAATAATTCTGCTCCTCCACCTCCTGTCAGCAGCTCACCCCCACCGCCAGGTATGACATCAGTGTAGGATCACTGTTTGCACCATGAAGATGGGCAGGAAAGGGAATGCACAGGACAGGGGGGCGCAGCAGTAAAGCATATTCTGCCAAAAGCCTGCAGCAGCATCAGTGAAACAGTGATGTGTAATCACACCCTAAATTCAGCAGAAGGGCAACGACACATGTATGTTTGAGTCACATTTAAAATATTGTGCTGGTGCACCCAGGACATTCAGAACATGCAGAATAGCAAAGGCATCTCAGTGAATCACAATTCCTCCAGTGCCCCCTTGCTTACTGCTAGTGAGGAGTCATTGTCAGTGCCTTGTGTAGCAAGTACTTACTGCCACAACTCTGCTTTCTTCCTTTCACTGGTGACAGTGACATTCCAGACAAAGTTCTACTGGGGAAAGAGTAAGAGAGCACCACTGTGCAAGTGAGAATCTGCTTAAGCACCCACCTTAAGTCGCTTTGAAAGATTTTATTAAAAATGTAAACTTTTTACCTCCCTAGTCTATGTGTTAAAGCACAGCCCAGATGATTTTTTCTTTCACAATTACAATAACTCCTCTTTAGCACCAAATTGCTCAAGCCTCTTAAATTCCTTCTCTTGAAGGAATTTATTAGTTTCTGAAGTCATGCCATTTATTCACAAATATCATCACTGTCTCTTGGACGGAGCTGCCAAGAGACAGAAATAAATAAATAGACCAGACTTCCTCCAGGTTTTCCCCCTCACTTGTTTTTTCCTACCTCTCTTGACTTTTATAAAATATTATATAACTTTCTACCAGGAAAAACATAAAATATTTTTACAGTATACTTGTTTTGTTGATTACTAAAACATTGTTGCAGTTGCAATAAAGCAATAAGCTTGTAAATCTTCTCTGTTATACTGGCTGTTCAATAATTTAGTGGAGTGATAGGCACCACTCCACAAAATGCAGTATTTTTGTGGATAGATGCAACGCATACTGTTTCCAAACCTGTTTCTTATGGCAAGTCAGTCAGTTGTCACACTAAATCTTAAGTGCCGATGGATGAGGATTGTTGGGAATATAATATATGTCAGAGAGGTGCTGGGTCACGGTCTCTTTTATTTTTCAACTTGTTAGACAGTGTCACATACTGGTGCACAATCCCTGCACCAGTGATTATTTTGGCCAGCATCCAAGCTCTGTGCTCCTTTACACACCTTGTGAAGATCCAAGCATCTCACTTAACGTTTACCAGCTGCCAACAGATCTTAGTGCCTGCTACTGTTGATATGACATCAGCAGCGTGCCTCTATCCTTTGCACTGGACGTTATTCACTACTGCTCACTACCAGCAAAAGGTTGTTTCTGCATGGAAGATTTCCATGCAGCAGATTCCGGTGAACCATTGACTTTGTGTTTGATATTCGTAGTGAGCACTTGGCTGCTTTAGGCAGACTGTATTTGACTTGTCATTGGGAAATGGACCATCCTACATTACAAAGAAGAGAAATAAGAGAAGATGAACTGTGACAAAGCAAGAAAGGAATCAAGGGTGTTTGTACTTCTGTGCAGGTATGCACACAAAGAATTAGACATTAGTACTGAGAACATGCTGCCCATGCAAATTGGCTGTTTGACTCCTCTCAAGGACTAAGGAGTTAAACTGGAGAGCTGAGCATTTATCTCTTTAGTGTTTTGAATGAAAGGGCAGAATTTGACTTCAAGATGTAGAAATCTAGTTAATTTAATTCTTCCAAAGAAAGTAGAATTTGGCAGGGAAGGATGCTGTACTGGACCTTGGTCTGAAACCCATATGTGTGAAAGCTTGCACAGTGAGAAGGATATGGATTTGGCTTTGCTTTACTTGGCCACCTGGTCAAAAGTGGGTTCCAAAGGCTGCCAGAAGTCTGTGCAAAGCATATGACTGTTTCAAGCACGAATCTGAGGTAGAACTGACTACCCTGTCTATGGGGTCCTACAGGCTGCTTTGCAGACCATGCATTATATGTTTGCAGCTGCTTGCAAAAGGCACTATAAGTCACCATTATAACCAGAGACTGTGTCCCACTGGTGTGCATGGAAATTCTGGAGCATTTTGTTCATGCCATATTTTTCAAAGGGCAACCTCTATAGGAAAAATATGAGCTTTTTCAAGTGTCAGTATAGGTAGGAGGTATGTAAAACCTATATAAATCAGCAAGTTTGTGAAACTAGAAAAACAAGCAGGAGCTTTAGTTACCTATGTTGCAATGCCTAGGCATATTCTCTATCTTCAGTTTCTCTCTTTTTCTTGGTTTCACAGAGATCTCCAGTATTTGTTTCTGGTTCTCGCATTAATACATCAATTTTATTTTTCATTTGGTATCACTCTTAAAGCAAATACAAGCAATAAGGCTTAATTAAAAGGACAAAAATGCATCACTTAAAAAGAGAGATAGTGTGTGCTAAGGTTTCAAGTGTTCTAAAGCAGGTACAATTTTAAAGTAATTACATTTTTAAAACCCTACAAGAAAACCTTTTTCCACTGCCCCAAATTAATATTCTGTAAAATTGCCTCCTTAGTGAAATTTCAGTCACCAAATGCATTGCTCTTTAAGGGAACATGCTTTCAATCTGTGTCTGAGGAGGAGTGCACTGGGAAGGTATCATTCAAATAAACAGGATGAGCCAAATCCTGAGATTAGTAAAGTGGCATTGTTAATTGTCAAGATGATGCTGAATAGACAGAGGCGCTTAATTGTTGTGTTTGTGCTCCATTGCATCATTGTCTCTTTGTGTTGTTTTTAATTTGTTTTCTACTGTAACTCATGAAACTTACATTACTGCCATTAAGGTGAATTTTTTGAAGCTGCATCTGCTCATTGGTTTGTCGATTCCCTCTCTTGAAATTAGATTGATGTAGTGTTATATATTCATTCCAATCTAATGACTTTTCCAGAGCCCCAGAGTAAAGAAAATGGGTTTCATTAATTTCCCTAATAGCATCACTGAAAGACATGTAATGTGTGAAGTTAAAACTTCTTTTGTTTTTAATCTCTTAATGATCTCTTTTCCCTTTGTTCAGACTATCCTTAGTTTTACAGAAATAGAGAGGAATGAAAATGTCTCATGGTGGATTTGTCAGGGAAGCGAGACTTCAACCATTTTGGTGGAAATGTTTCATGGCATTTTTATGTTCTCTACTGATGTTTATTCCGCTATTCAGTCCATTTATTGCTCCATAAATTGCAATGTGTATGGTTTCTTCTATTTTTTTCACATCTCAAGGAAAATGAAGACCAAGTTGCTCAGCCGCATCCTATTTAGCATCCTGAATTTGTGACTTGTCTCTGAATAAAAGTCTAGAAGTACTCTTACAATAATAAGACTCATTCTCGTTGTAGGGAATACAAGATCTTTATATTTTTTTTTTCATCTGACCTAACTTCACAGTTGGTGAACCCAATTATTTGATACAGAATTTTTTTATGAAATACTCTCTTTCTGAAAAGGAATTCCATTATTACAGTTATGCTCTAACTTGGGCAGCATAAAAAGGGATAAATACCTATAGAATAGACTGCCTGAACCTAGAGCCTGAACCAGCAGCAGAAATTGGGTGTTTTCATGGCTTAGTTGTGGGATGAGGAATGAAAAATCTTTGGTTTGAGGTGGCCCAAAGCTTAATTCATAACAGAAGTTCGTTCAGTTTAAAGGTGAGGTTAACAGTTAATTACAGACTTCATCACTGTCAGGGCAAATAGTCTATGATCATTTCATGAGCCTTTTTTGTACAGACTTAGATTCATTTTGAACAATGAATGAAAACCAGGTGATAAATCACTGTCCAATCTTGTAAGTGTTCCCTGTGCTTATTTATATCACCTCTGGGTTTTCATTCCATAAAATGAGGAACTTTCCATCCTTTCTTGCAATGTAACTGTAAAGGTTTATTGGGTCTCGCTTTATGTATATAATCCCATGGGTTAGCTACCTCATGCTGCAGAATGAGATACAAATATGTCCAGACTGTCTCAAATCAACATTTTTGGAACCACTGAAAAACTGCCCTTACTTAAATACTAGACATGCAGACTCTGCTATGGCCTTGTACTGATGTAGCTTGAATATGAATTAATATTTATTGACTCAGGAGTGTTATGGTGCCACACGGAGCCTAGCCAGGATTCAAGGCAAATGCAAGTTGTTGGGATGTTGCCAGCACTGCAGAGACTGATAATCCTGAGCACTGTGCACAAAGGAGTTCAGTTTTCTCTCTGCTGTACTCCTTGAGGACAACAGACATGAAAATGCCCTTTGTCTCATCTTTTACAGCTGGACAATAAACGCATTTTAGTTAGGAGCTGCAATGGACATTTCATGCAGTCAGTTCTACTCCCAGCACTTTGTAACTGCTCCATGCCTGACTGCCATCAGTCTGTGCTAAAGTGACAAATGCAGTTCAAGCTCTGTCATTAAGCACTGTTGTTGTAAGACAGTCGCCCACCCAATAAATATATCCTCTGCTCAGCAAAAAGGCATTAGAGGATGAACAGTGAGCCATCAGTGTTTGTGCATTACACATTGGATTTTCTGATGGGGAGAGGGAAAAGTGAGTAGTAATTCACTTCTTAACAAATATTCCTGAGTCTTGGTTTCAGCTCATAGTTTTTTCCAAAACTATCTGAAAAGTTTCTCACTCATTAATTGAGCATGCTTCAGTGTTTTTTTCCAACTTATTTAATTTCCTAAAAAAGAGTTTTCTCATGATATTCTACTAATTTGCAAGTTCCAGGGGGTTTTTTTATGCCACTTAGACAATACTTTTCAGTGAAAATTCACTGGTTTGCAGGAGTCGTAAGCACCACTGACCTACTTTTCCTGTTATTTACTAGTCAAATAATGTACTACAGAAGCTTCCTTGACATGCTCCCTGGTCAACTCTTGCATGTTCCAAATTTGATGGAAGAGTCAGCTCATTAGTGCACTGTCTGTGTTTGTGTAGGAAAAATATCATCCTATTTTAGCATGATGTGTCTGACATTTACTTTCAAATAGTATAATACAACAAGAAAAACTAATCTTGAACTTACTCTGCTCACCAAGTATAGTGGAAAACTGTAATTATACTGTCCTGAATCTATCTCTATTCTGCATTTTGTTACAAGTCCCTCAAGTCTACATTACAGACTAATTAATATTTCAGTTATGACCTAAAGGAACTGAAGTTTGGGAAAAATTCTCAACATAAAGACAAGCAGAAATTCAATTCTGAATAGTTTGGTTTAGGCATATGAATTGCCATGGCAACTTGACTGCAACTGGTAAATCTCATCATATGAGGTCATGCATTCCTTCAGTTTACTTGGTTATGTCGGATTGTGATTTGTGATCATCTGGACAATGTTTGTCTTCAGCTAATGCTATGAAGTTCTCCATGAATTTACATGTGGCAACTTTGACCAGTTTCCTTACTGACATGGGACTTTATTGTGTTCAAACACTTTATAGCTATTTATTCCTTTATCTATAGGAGTAAATGTCAAAACGTCCACTTTGAGGAGATCCCAAAAGTAGGAGCCATTCACAAGAACAATGGTGTATTCAATGGGATATGAAGAAACTGGTCTTTGAGAAACAATTTTGGACCCAGGCCAGAATGTCCCTGCTTAGCACTAGTTCAACATCCTACACCTTCACTAATCTTAGTCAGTCTTTAACTACCTTATAAAGGTGAAAAGTTTGATGTATTTGTGGCTATTGTATCTTTACACAAATATGAGGCCAAAATACAATAAGTCCAGTATTTTTCATGATAAATTCAAGTAAGTATATGTCTAGATTTTATGTGTCTGTCCTTATTCATGTTTCTGTAAATCCTTTGCTCTATTTAAGCATGAAGCAGATGCGCAGATTTTATTGCTTCTCATTGCTCTGAGCCTTTACAGATCATATCTTCTGCATCTTGCCACTGTCTGGGTTGTAAGGACACTTCAAAGTGGCATAATTACCCAAAGTTCTTCACTAAAGTTCGTCACCGAAGTCCAAGCCTTCTAAACAAAATTTAAAAGAGCAACAGTAAAACCAGACTTTTTTTTTCTTCTAGGTTTTTGTTGTTGTTATTGTTGTTGTTGTTGTTTTTTAACTAGAGACACACTTGAAAATGTGTAACAGTATTTTTTTTATAATTCTGTATCATCTCAGATAGTGATCCCTCTTAGAGATGGAGGCATAAAGTTCTACAGTTAAATTTTTTTCTGTGCTTTAGCTTTATTTACTGCATATATAAATTAATGTACATATATCACATTAGAATGTACCACACTCCTATGTTTTGGCTACTGAAAGAAATAATCACTAGGGTGCTTATGATGTCTTTCATTTCTAGCAGTACAAGATGCCTCTGAACTGCAATATTCAGTCAGTAGTTTGAGTATGGATTTGCAGCATTCTAAGGGATGAGCTGTTTGCTCTTGGATGTACAGTTTGTGTCTTCTGTCTTCAAAACAAGGCAGAACTCTTTTAACTCCCTACTTGAACACTTCTCTCACCCACCAGGATTTTGGATCTACCTCATTAGAACTAGAAGTGATAAAGATTACACAGAGAGGAACAGGGCAGCGTTGTTTTCATACAAAGCAATTTTTAACTGGAATATTTAAAGTTATTCTGAAAGCACAACATCAAAGATAAGGATGTGGATATAGCTGTACTTTTGTCTTCTCTTTGATCTTTCCAAATAAGCTGATCTGAAATGATGCCTTCACCTTTATTCCTTGACTGCCTGAGGGTGGAATCTTATGAGGGCAACTTTGGCCCTAGAGCCCAGTGGTACTTTATTCTGCATTTCTGACTTCTTGGTCCTTTGCCTTTCCCTTTCCCTTTCCTTTTCCCTTTCCCTTTCCCCTTTCCTCTTCCTTTCCTTCTTAAGATTGTCAGGCATAACAATCTTAAAATGAAAACATTTTAAGAATTGTAATAAAGCATTAGAGGGTACTATTTAAAATTACAAGAAGCCACCAATCATATTCAGTTTCACAGGAATGTGTTCTTTATTTGAAGCTCAGTTTGATAACTTTCCTTTTAAGTTGCAAAGTAAGAAATAAGGTGGTTCTCATTTGTTTGGCTCTCTCAGCTATTGGTGAAAGCTAAGGAATACACAGGTTTTTCACTATAAGTATATAGGGCTACAGTTATCAAAGTTCAGCTGGCTTCAATGGAGGCTATAGTTATCAAAGGATAAGTACTTTACTTGGGGGGCTTCATTTCTTGCTGTTGTCAAAAGGCAACTGCCAGCACAGGGCAGTTTAAAATCAGTCATATCTGTATTTGCAGTACTGGACCAATCTCTGCTGAAACGGAGGAAGGAAAAAGTGCCATGAACATCAGCTCACTGCTAATCTTTCTCACTGATCGCATTGACTGATAGTGCTACAAAAAAATACTGATATGGGCTGCAGGTTTAATATCTCTAGAAAGGACTCTTTGCAGATATGTGTCAGGTTTATCAATCCTAATTTAGATAGTAGCGAAACCACCTCTACTTGATTTGTGTAGACACAGAAGAATAAAAATCAGTTAGCAGGTAGTTTACTTGCATCCCATTTCTCAGCTGCATTGGCTGAATCAAGTAACAGCAACCTTATAAGCAAGAAGAGACTTAATTTTTTTTATGAACCCAGATTCATATGCACTGCAGTCTAATCTCAGCCCTACAATCTTTGACCTGACAAGGAGATTATAAAAATAATAAAATTCATTGGTTTATAAAAGGTGATAGAAAAGTGAAATGATCTGAAGTACATTTTATATAAGATTTTTATTTTTCAATAAGCTTTCAAAAAACAAAGCTGTGTGTTAGAGGAAGGAATATATTACTGGAGTGCAGGAGGTTTCAATAACCTCAGCCATTCACAAAACATTATTGGGACATTTATGATTGAGGGAAAACATTCCCCCATCAAAATTAAGTGAGATATGTTTTCCAAGATGCTAGTCCAAGCAACTGCTTAAGAGGTCAGAAAACTTGCTTAAGAAGTGCTTTAGGAAGGTACCAATGGCTCTCTGTGTAGTGCAACTATATGAAATGTTTGGAGTTGGACCTGGTACAAATAATTGTGCACATCATCTCTGCTTCCCGTGCTGCATTTCTGTTCCTCTTCTCCAAAAATCACATCAGAACTTTATGGTTCTGATCAGGTGCCTTTGGCACCCCCTTTCTTTGCATATAAAAGACAGAACTCAAAGTTCATCTCTTAAACTAACATGAATCAGTTTTTTGGCATTGTTTGGTTTTAGTTCAGAGTGGGATATATGCTTTTCAGTACTTGTGTGATAGATAGATCTGATGATTTTTTCCATTATTCTGTGACTGTTTGATGTAATGTAATTGTTGCTCTTCAGAGCACAGTCAGTGTTTCATCTCCCAGTCATTAATGTTTTTAGCATACATGCCCTGAACACAAGCTAGAAGCCACTTCCTTCTTTTTATTCCAATCCTTGTGGGATTTTTGCCTGGACTGTACTGTGAATCCGCTGTAGATGGCAGCACCCCAAGAGCAGCTTTGATTCATGGTGTTTAATTGCTGCAGGAAGGACAGAAGTTGAGCCAGTTCCCCTTGGCAAGGTTCCAACAGCCCATCGCAAAGCACCTGGACTTTCAGGGACTCTGGAAAGCTCCGTGATCCAATTGATGGGGTCAAGAAGAGTTGAACATCCAAAGAACCTACTCTCCATCTGAGCCCCTAAGGGGCATTCCTTGTAAAAAAAACCTGATATAAGGATAGAAATACACTCCAGACATTAAATAGAAGGAAAAAGTTCTTCACTGAGGGAGTTGTCAAGCACTGGAACAAGCTGTGCTGGGAAGTGGTTGTGCCACCATCCCTGGAGATATTTGAAATACGTGTATTGCATTTAGGGACAGGATTTAGTGGTGGACTTGACAGTGCTGGTTAACAGTTGGATGCAATCACCTTAGAGGTGTTTTCCAGCCAAAACTCTTATATGATTCTATGATTTTGTCATAGTCATGAGTTGCAGTCTCTGAAAGAAGTTCCTATTTTTGGCTGAAATTTTATTTTTAAGAGTTAGCTGTGCAAGAAAAGTTGTGCTGGTTTAATATGATGGACTTCAGCCAATTCATCTCTTGTAGTGGCTGAGTTTACAGAGGGCAACTGACTAAATCATTTGAAGGGAAATTTAAACTTGGTCAAATGCACTTAATGGTAGATTTTGCACTGCTTTAACATGATTCATCCAGGTTTGAGTCTCTTATACAACACTTGTGCATAGACAAGGTCGTGAACTCTACAAAGACGTGATATTAGAAAGGTGAATGGCACCCCCTCTGATTATTTGAGGGCTCAATCAATACACAAGATATGCTTTAAAATTTATTTGTTTGTTTTGCCAAGAATACCCAAAGAATGTCAGGTATTTTACCAGAGTAGAAAAGAAAAAAGGGAAAGTCTCAAATTTTAGCATTTGAAAGGCAGCCAGTCTGTATGTTTAGCTAACTGTTAACAAAGCTTAACCTGCTCTGTTAAATGTCAGTGCAAAGCATCTCAGTGGGTTTTGGCAGCACAAAGGTGTGCTGCTGAGACAATATATACATTCCACTGGGAAACGGTCAATGAAAATTAAAAATCTGAACCTGCTTCTGTGAAAATTAATGGGAGTTTAGTCACTGACTTCAAAAGGAGCAGAGTCAAAAATCCAATTTCTTACTATGTTTCCTCTACTTTCATTAGTGACAGAGTGTAGGAGGGGTTCAGAGAGAAGGCATTTTATTTAGATCTTAAAAACTGCTTTTCTACAAATATTCTTCTATAATTTTTTAAAATTTTATTTACATCTGAAACATATCTCGAAATGAGCAGCACGTGTATGAGAGCTATCTTTCTAGGTGGGCACTGAATTAGCCTGCCTCCAAAAATTTTTTATTCTTCTGTTGCTTTTTGAAGAGCTTTTTATAATCAGTGACTGATAGAAGAGAAGCATAGAACAGGACATCATATGCTCAGTTTGTTTACTTAAACATCAGATGGTCACATGTCACAGAGAACTGATGGACACCTTGTGTCTGTCTTTATTCAGCTATTAGAGTACGGGACATAGCTAAAAAATGGAAGCTTTGAAAAAAGAGAGTATTTTATTTTTCTTATAAATAGTTAGCTTACATCAAGACGAAATAGAAAAGGAAAAAAAGGAGGGGGAAAGGAAAAAAAAGATAAGATCAATATTTTGGTTAGATTAGCATGAACAGTTTGTATTTAATTTAACTTCTTGTTCCAGTCACTTGTAGTGAGTAACGCAGGTGTCTGATTTGTAGACTACAGGGCCAGCTCAGGTCACCAGTGTGTTTTAGCTTTTACAACACAGCCAAGAGAATGTCTATAAGCCTGTATCGTCGGCTTGCAGAATGACACTTGACAATTCATTCTTATGAGGTGCTGTTTTAAGAGAGCAAGTGTTTTCCTGGCTTAATCACTTGACTTTGTCTCAGCTATTAGACTTAACAAAGGATTGTAACACTAAACCAAATCCAAGTATGTGCCTCCTCTGGCACTTGTCTGTTTAAAAAGCACTTCTCCATTCTTGTACAATCAAAACCCCTTTTTGGGCAAATATATATTCAACATCTTTTCCTTTGTTTGTCTCAAGTAAGAGTCTTCTCACAGAAGAGCCATCACAGTTCTACCCTCTTACAGGACTTGGTCAAAAATGTCACAGTTACAAAGAAGAAATTACAACCTTAACAGAAAAATGAGTATTTTTACTCACAGTAGCTTTTTCAGCAGAGATTCAGTGAAAAAAAGGATGCAGCCTATTTAGAAAAATAGTATTCTAAATCTTACTTTGTCTTTCTACTCGTCAGACTGTTCTTTCTCTTAGCCTTTGAGGATTTTATAATGCTAAGTATTGGGACTCTCTGGAGCACGGACAATTGGATATCAGCCTTAGGTTTGGCATAATCTAACACAGGACTGTCCAGAGAAAATGTCAGCTTAGCGTTTTTAATGAGGAAATGATTCACTAAATACTGACACTGCACCAGTTACAGAAAAATGAAATTACATTCAAACAGTTACTAAAACCAGGACTTTTCAACAGGTTCATAATATCCTGTAAAGTGTGACACACTTGGGTGCTTGCTGGAATAGCATCTCATGTTTCATGATGCACTGGAAAACACAGGCACCTGGCTTTGGAGCTCTTTATGGAAGAATGGATTGATGCTTTTGATGAAAATTCTCCCTTCTGGGACTTCAACCGGTGATGTGTGATTAAAAATAATTCACCTAAGAGTTCCACACAGATAAAGGAAAAGCTTGGAAGGAAACGTTAACTGCCTTTGGCACAGACCTAGGCTGCTTTTCCCCAAACACAGACCTTTAATGACAACTGTTCTACCTCATCAAACACATTGCCTTTTTCCCAGTGAAGGGACTTCTGTCATTCCCTTGGGCTAATGCAGACTGAAGGCATTTGTCCTTCATGCTGCACTCATGAGGTCTACACACCCACAGCAGAGCCTAAACTCCAGTAAAATCTGTTCAGAGACCTTGTCTCAACAAAACAGATTTCTGCTGAAATACACTTTACTTTCAAAGCCAAAAAGTTTTATGGAGAGAGGAGTTCTAATGGAGCTATTGAGGGCAGGGAACAAAAATCACCTAAGTTTAAAATCTGCCCACCCACTTCCAAATGAAAATGGAGTTTTTAACCTGACATCCTTTGGGGAATACACTGAAGGGTGGGCAGAGAGCAGCAGAAAACAATTTAGAAGCATCAAAGTTGTTGTGAAATTAAACTTTTTTTTTCTCTATCTATTCCAATTCTTCCTGTAGCATTGATTTCATCTTGGCCTTGCTTTTTCTGGGCCTATATACGTGGGCCTGGAGTTAACAATTTTGATTTCTGATGTATTTAAGAGATAATAAGAGACCAACTACAGTCCTGGCAGGTTCTTCTGAATTCTCTCTTTCAAATTTCAGAGTAATATCTGTAGACTAAGCACTCTTAATAATTTTGAATTTACAGTCACCAAAAAAAAATTAAATTAAAAAAAAATCTTAAAAAATCCTTAGTTATCTTTTTAGGGTCTTTTCCTGAGTAGACTGCAAAGCCACAGAGCTCTGCATATTACAAGGTGTAATCAAGTGCTGTAGAATAATAACTATAGGGGAAAGCTGTCCTTTTTCCCCAAAAAATTACTTTGGGAGTGAGGTCTTTTCAGATTATTTTCCAGATGAAGATCAAGGAAGAAATCAAAATAACAAGGGTAACACAGAGTGTTTGGAGAGAATGGCATGTCATAGTTAAAAAATTAACAAAAAATTGAAAAAAAACCTCTGAAAATACTTTTTTTTACTTTTCCTTAAAAAAATTATCTTTGTCTTTGGCATCCTGAGTTTGCAACTATAATTAAGATTAACCAGTGTCTTATAGAATGTAAAACCATTGCTGGAATAGGAAATTCTGTGGCCAAACAGGTGACTGAAGGAATCTGCTACATCTACACAAACTACTGGCCTCTACACCCCTGTTCAGTCCCAGTGTTTGAATCTTCATAAGTAGGAAAAAACCCCATATCTTTGTTGGTTTTTCTCCTCTCTATTAAAGCTGGAGTAATTTTCTTTCATCACTTAATAGATTATTTCCTGCCTTAACAACTTTTCAAGTTTAGATGATGTCCTATGAAAAATCAGTTTTACATCCTCAAGTTAATAAAGTCCTGGGTCTCTCTGTAATGTTTTCCCTTTCCACTTCAGAGACCACAGCTGAGTGTCCTATAGCATAGCACGGGTAATATTCTTATCAGCTAACATACCTGTCAATCAAATCCTTGTTTCATTACTTTGGTTTTGTCCTTTTGGCAGGAGACATTCATCTTCCTTACAATCAAGTTTTGTGGTGCCAAAGGTTATGTTTTCTTTTCTAGGTCTTCATGGTCCTCCTTATGCAAAAGTCCCTACCAATGAGGCCCGTGGAGTAAATGGCACATATCACACGAACTTAGAATGGGACTTTTCGGTACACATCTGCTTCACTGCTCACTGAAGCTTAAAATCAAAGAATTGCACTGGATGATGGCTCTCCTCTATTGCTTTTCAATCTTATTCTGTATCACATTTCACAGTTGCAGATTGTGCCCTTGCTTTTCTTCCCTGGAAGGGAAAATCCCCTCATTTCTCTCAATATTGGAAAGCTTTTCTTCAGCGTGTGAATAGACCAATACACAGAGGAAGTTGATCCTTTAGGTTTTGGAAGCACTATGTTATTTAGTGCAATCAGGTGCATCCTGAAGATAGTGTGAAATACTAATTTCCAAATTGGAGAGACCAGTAATACCTAGAGATCACTGATTTTTTTTCAGAAATAGAGAAATGCCCATCTCATCTCCTCTGGTTAGTTTAGACATTTTGTTTCCTTTTCCTCAGAAGAGTGATATTCAGCTCTTATCCTTACTTCATACAGACTGACAAACAAGTTTCTGTTACCTGAGTCTTGAAGCATGACAGGAATATTATTCGTTAATAAACCTGTTGTATAGCACCAGCTCCTGGGTGTGTATAGGCTACTGGAAGCTTTCCAGGAGATGGGTTTCTGGGAACTGAACCTCATTTCTCTGATGCAAACCAACAACGTTAGTTGCCAACCACAGCTGCTGCTGTTGCTGCACCACCACAAGTGATGACAAGAGAGCTACTCAGCACTCCTCAGTGTTATTGTCTTCCCACGCAGCCCAGTAGGAGGAGGCACACACTGTGGGCAGCTGCTCTTTTCTGCCCTCTTACTCCTCATCACAACGTCATAATGAGGATATCTGGTCACAAGAAAACTGGTGCAAATGACCAGTTTTATATGGTAGTAGTGTTTCTGTAATAATTCCAAGTCAAGACCAGCTTAGGTTGAGAGCAGAGATGGAAACATAAAAACATTCAAAACTTTTTTATTCATCCTAGAAAGCACCAGTCCTTCAGCAAGTATGGGCAATGGCAATCTGTGAATCTCATGGACTGTTTCCATACTTCCGCTGAAAGCTACTCCCTTTCATATGTGTTGTTCTACTCCACCCTTCATTCTGTTTAGCTGGTTTCTTGACTGCCTGAAGACTGTCAGGGGAAGCTCAGTGTACAACATCACTGCAAGGTGTGTTTGGGAGCCAGGCTGCTGCACACACTGAAAAATCTGTTTCCCATGTCACCATCCAAATTTACGTGTTTTCCACCTGTCATTTTTCTCAGGTTGCACCTGAGGTAGTCTTTCTGAGTCTTCAGGATCTGGATCATGGATAGACCCTTCATGGTACAGGAAAGGTTTTACATTTACTGCACAAAATGGAAACTCATTAGCCAAGGAATAGGCTCATCACAGACAATAATAAATACCTGTGACAAAGAAAAATGATGTCTATGTCATACAAATAATGCAAATACAAAGTTAATGGGAAAACTGCTTTTCCTTATCTACTATCTGATGGATTTCTTCTCTGCAGTATATATTACTCATTATGATATCAATTTCAATTCTTATAGCCTCAAGTCTCCTTGGGGGGGGAAGGGGCGTACAGAAAAATATGCTGAGTGTTCAGCCAAAAAATTCCTACACCATGGTCCAGTCAAATGGACTGGAAAGAAATATTATTACTGTGCCAGTGACCTTAGGCTATTCATGTCTCTCTTTTTTTTAAAGGTTTGCCTACCCAAGAAATTAGTAGAAAGATCCTTATTTAACTGTGTTCTCCTGATGAACATCACTGAATAGGAACTGTTCCTCACAATTAAATTAAACAAAGAAAGACCACTGCTCGTTAGAATCCCACAGAATTCTTCTGTTTCCTTAGCAGAAATGAAGAGGTATCATAAAATGATGTCATCTTCACAGCAGAAGTAAAAGTCTGGAGTTTTTAAATTTCAAAAAGACCATTATAATTAAAGTATATGCATTCAGTACAGGGCAATTTCCATCTGATCACGAAGAAATAATCAAACTGGTCTTAACTTTTAATTTTCTTTCCCTTGCTCTTTTCTTGTTCGTTCAGTCTCCAAGGGTTATAGCATTTTAGAACCATAAGCACTTGCACATTCTGAAATAAACCCTCTATTTCACACTGAAAATCATTTGGGACCAGAGATCTAGAGTCTGTTTGCTGTTGACTGTCTGTAAGCAGAGCAACATAAACATTCATGATTGGCCCTTTTTTAATTTCTCATTCAAAATGCAATCTCTCTTCACATACAGTTGCATAGGGAAAAGCATACAGCACTTTGACAAAGACATGTCTGGGAACATGTTTTGAGAAAACAGGACTAAACATGTCAAAATTTAAACTTCTGAGAGAACTGATTCCAGTTTATTAAAACAAAAGAATTAAAAATTCATCATAGTATTTATTTTGTCCACCTCAAAATTATTTATATGTTTTAGTTCCTGTCTTCCTTCTTTCTCTTATAATTTTGAATTCAAGCAGGTTTTAAAACAATATTGTTTCAAAAAAGAATATCAACATCTTTAATTTTTGAAATGTCAAAAAAAATTTTATTCAAGAACAAAAGTATTTAGATAAACTTTGACTCAGACATTCAGCCATACTTTCTCAAAATAACTTTAGACAGCTGAAACTTCATTTTTCTGCAAGAAACTGTTCTAGTCACAAGTACAAATGTCCTACTATGACTTTCCCAGCACTTCTTTTTTTTCAGTTTTGGCTGCAAGGAAGCAGTGCATGAGGGTGAAGAAAAGAAACTGAACCAGTTTTGCAGTCTTTTACAAGGCTTCATTTTGAAAGTGTTGCTTGGCATAATTCAAATTTATTTTTTTTCAGTCTGGTGCTGTGACAGTCTATAGCTGTGATATCTGTTTCAGCTGTCCCTTCACATATCTTGTTCATTCTTGCAGCATTATGAATATACTTTTTCCCTTCTCTGCCCAAAGATTTCCCTTCATTTCAATGAATAAAAATGCTAGTCATTCTCCTTCTCTCATCAGTTTCTTACTGTGAAATATCAAATAAGAGACTAAACTATTGTCATCTAGATTAAGTTATCATTAGATTTGGGTTGCACGAGACACGTTCCTTTATCAAGATACAGGGTCAAAGCAGTGTCATTATATTTGCAGGGTGAAATCTGTAGTACATAGCTAAAGTTCCTCTTGGTTCCCATAGAATTTCTCCCTTGTTCTGAAGCATTCCCAATCTTTCTGTGCAGAGTCCACTAAATGACTCTGACAGTATAGTCACACGTAAGATCCCTTATCATCATGTCAGAATCTCAGTGTTTATGGAGAATCTTCTACTGAGCAACAGCCTTTATGGTTCTTAGGTGCCAAGCAAAGAGTTTAGGTTTTTTGTTATGTCCCAAGGCAGAAAGAAATGGAGGCGTTTTAGTGCTGTATCTCATCATGTTGGCAGAGAGCAGTGGGCAGATTCAGAAATTAAGTTTTATACAGCTGAAAAAGACTTGCTGCTTCTCCTATTGCAATTCTTGTGGTTGATATTACCAGAATATCCTGCATGTTTCACTCCCACTTGACTTTTTGCATGTTGTTTTCCCTGTTTGACTCTAGGGATACACATGCTTCTTCTTTTCATTTCTGAAGCTCGATCAGATTCCTTTGTTGTATTTATATGTCAGTGTGGGTAAAAATCAGTTCCTTGCAAAATACGGTATTTGACTGCCAGAAGAAAATCATCTTTTATTTTTTAAAGCTCCTTTTATCACCAACAGTCCTGTTGAAATTTATCCACATTTCACATATAAACTGGAAAAGAAGGCAAAATTACATTCCTTGTGATGGTTTAACCTCAGTCGACAGCTCAGCCCCACACAGCTGCTTATTCTCTACCCCCCTCCCTCACTGAGATGGAAGACAGAATCCGAAGAGTAAAAGTCATAAAATCCTCAATTGAAGTAAACACAGGATAAGAGGTAGAAGAAAAGCCATCCATGCAAGCAAAGGAATTCTTTCACCTCTTCCCATGAGCAGGCAGAGGTTCAGCCATCCCCAGGACAGCCAGATTCCTTCACACGTAACAGTGACCTGGGAAGACAAATGCCATCATACTGTATGTCCTGCCTTCCTTCTTCCCACAGCTGCCCTTAACTTCTTGTGCCTCCCAAGCCTCTTTGCTGGTGGGGTGATGTGTGGAGCACAAAAGGGCTTGACTCTGTGCAAACACTGCTCAAAAATAACTGAAACACCTCTGTATGATCAACACAGGTTCCAGCCCAAACCCAAAATACAGCCCCATACAAGCTACTGTGAACAAAATTATCTCAGTCTAAACCAGCACACTTGCAAGAATGTGGTTCTAGAAGCCTTTCTTTCAAGTGTTCTCCCCTCAAAACCTTTCCCTCCAGGCAACTGTGAGATAAGAGACTCTATTACAGAAAACCACTGTAGTGAATTGTAGGAAATTGTTAGACACAATTATCCAAAATGTGCCCTAACAGAAATATTCGAATAACAAGTCATAAGTTATTAGTTCTAACGCATGCTACGTGTTTCTCAGTTACCCACTGAAATTGTATTTACAATGCCACTGGCATAAACAGTTGACATCAGAAAAAGATGAATGCATAGGCCATTTTATAGACATATTTGTGAATTGTTGAGCCTATATTAAGGTCCACCAATCAGCTTTAGGCTTTACAGGTAATGAATACACCACCAGACAAATTGAGCACGTGCCTCTGCCCTGAACATATTATAGCATTTTTAAAAAAAATTAAAGGTAGAGAAGAATTCATTTCTCTTCACAGGGTTTGAGTAAATTCAAAACAGAATTAATAGGCAGTTTTTCATTAACTTAAATGGGGCTGGGAAAGATCAATGCATGTGTTGTGTGCTTATAATGGCAATGACATTATATTTTCTTTACCAAAATAAGGAAAAGAATTGAATTCTGAAGTCTCAATAAGGCAAGATGAGTTGTGGGTTAAATTCAGACTCAAATTAGGTTTAATACACTGGCATTGCATTGCTGCTACGTCTTGTTATATTGAAAACATGTTAATATGTTTCAGAGAAGTTGCAATGTAGTCCTGACTTGGCCAGACAGATTGTGTGGATCCAGCTGGACTTTCTCACCCCCCCAAAGACCAAAAGATACCCAAAAAAAGTGCTTTTGTTACAGCAGTGGCACGTCACAATTACATCTAGCATTTTTAAGGCCTATTTCCTCTCAGTTTTTAGTTTTGGTCACAATGATAGAGAACTGGCAAAAGTTTGGAAATATCTTTCATTGCTGTGCCTACTGGGAGAAGGATTTTACTTGTTCTACAGGCTTCTGCTGGGACAGATGTTCTTAAAGCTGGTGAGGAGATAGAAGGTTTTGTGATATTTGAGGTAAAAGAATCAAAAAACTTCCCACCTGGAATTGTAAAACATCTAGACTTGTACGGTTTAGAGGTCTCCGAGGATATAGTCTGGGACACTTCAGCAGTGTTCAGTGGGATTTGCAGGTTTAGAGACAATCTCTGAAAAAGAGTGTGTTAAGCCAATTTCAATTTTTCCATCAAGTTGCTCCAAGGCTTCTTTGAATCATTATGTTAATGATGTCAGATCAAGATTTTTTTCACTGTTTTATGTCCATGGAAGGTTTCAAGTGTCTGTTATATTTCATTATTTTATTAATCTGCAAGAATTTGTCTTAAGGATTTCAGTGTTAATCCTCAGGCCTATTGCTAATACATATACCATATATACTGGTGAGTGTCTTGAAGCTGGAAGTCATAGCCCATCTTGCCTTACATTTACACAAATTGCTTCAGACCAAGACCTTGCACTGGCTGCCTGCAGCACTCTGCTTCCTTCTCTCCCGACTGAGGCCAAAGAAGCTGAAGGTGCTCAGCACTCCAGTCCAGAGCAGTCTGCTGCTCTGTATTATTTCTGAAATACAAGCTAATTACTTTTTGAGCTATCTCTTGCCAATATCTTGGTTTATATAAAGCATCTGGTGATAGCCAGTGGCATATATGAGAAAGAGAGCTAGTGCTCTTATCTGACCTAGCTGCTTTGTGATTTCACAGCTGAACTCACACAGCCACACTTTACTTTTCCTCAGCCTTATGTTATATTTTCATGCCACCTTCAATAGGTTTCTTGCCATAAATGGCATTTTTTATACCCCTAAGAATCTCTAAAACAGTCCATGAGATTAGAAAGTCACTGAAGTAAATACAGACAGTTGTGTATTTTTTTGTGTGTGTGTGACTGCTTTGCAAGTGAATGCTTTGGCTAGACAGTTCAGACTAATCTAACCAGGGCACTTTGTGCTTCATAACACTGGGAAGAAACCTTGTTTAACTGAATTGTTAGCTAAAGGAATTTGGGAGCAGATATGCATGTTATTTTGGAAAATCTAAAAACTGTAAAGTGTGGTTTCAAAAAGGGCTAGCGTATTGTCAGGGTGTGAGTTTAGGCATTTACTGTAGGCTGCTGTTTGTGGACAGACCCTTTAGCAAGAAGGTCTATTATTCTGGAACAGTTTCACCTGTGCTCCATCTATTCTATAGTAGATGAGATCCAATCTATCCTTTTGGAAATAGAGTCCATAAGTACACACACTGCTTTCCTGCTACTTCACTGTAAAGACTCAGCAAGATGTGGTACTTTATGCATGCATCTATTTAAAGCACATTGCATATCAAAATATTCCTGAATTTAGGGCAGTTTTGGAATCAAGCCATTTGAATTAAGTTGATCAAAAGTACAACGAAGGAGGTTTCTGTGTGATGAACTATTCAGCAATCCTGGCTCCTACTGTGTATATTCAGCATGAGGAAAGCTGTCCTCATGCACTAATCAACGTAATGTACAAGCAAAGTAAAGATTTGTTTAATCACATTGTTTACTGCTTACACACATATTTGTCCATGGCTAAAATCACACTTACAGTCAGCCCAGTGTCTGAGGCTGTTTAACCTGGAAAAAAGAGGCTCAGGGATGCCCTTATCACCTTCTTCATCTACCTGAAAGCAAGTTGTAGCTGAGGGAGGGGGAGGGGGGTGGTCTCTTCCTCCAAGTAATAATGATAGGATATTAGGAAATGGCTTAAGGTGAACCAGTGGAGGTTTAAATTGAATATCAGGAAAAACTTATTCACTGAAAGGGTTGTCAAGCACTGGAACAGGCTGCCCAGGGGTAGAATCACTGTTCCTGGGGGCACTTTAAAGGCTTGTAAATGTGACTTAGGGACATGGTTTAATGGTGCACTTGGCAGTGCTGGATTCATTGCTGAACTCAATGATCCTAAAGGTCTTTTCCAACCTAAACACTTCTAGGAAAAGCTGAATATCTCCACAGAAAAGATGTCCCTTTGCTCTCACTTTCAAGCCTTTTGCATTAATAATCCTCCCAGGACTGAAAGCTACAAAGATCTATCATCAGCTTTGATGTAATATATCATAAACTCAGTCCATATTACGGGCAGAAAACCTCAGGGACTGATAGAACAACTCTGTGTCATTCTTAAATTTCCACGAATAAAATATCCTGAGGTGTGCAGTAGGCCTACCAGATATTTAGGACTCATTGCTTAACCTTTGAATCTAGACATCATGCTGGTACAAAATAGAAAGGCAGTAATTATCAGAATTAGAAAAAATAATGGAAATTTATTAATGAATCATCTTTTCCCTTAAGCTGTACTGTAACAAAAAGTAATCATCATTATAATGAACAGTGTTATTATTGGACCACATTATGAACACCAGTGATTTTGTACCAAGCTTTTAATGTCAGGGGAATGGTTCATTAACCACAAAGAACCCTTCACATTAGGGATTCAGTTTATCTGGCCAATTTAGACAATGCTTAAGTAATTTTTAATTAAAATTGGGATTCTGCATTTTGGAATGGTGTACTGGTTCAAAGGAATTGCAAGCTCAATTACTACAATCAAGTTGTTAGTAAATTTTTTCATTCCAGATAAAAGTTGGCCACTGGTCAATCTTCTGAGCAGCCATTCTGGCCTACCCTGCAGCCTCAGAACCAAGTAGTGGGGTGGATAAGAAGAGGGAGAGTAAGGCAAAACCTTTTCATAACATAGAAAGTTTTCTATTTGGCAAGGGGTAGATAAATGAAATTCCCTGGAAAATGTGTTGTAGACAGGGAAGGAAGAATTTTTCTTGTAACCTTAATATCAAAAACTAATTTCCTTTGATGAAGCCAGCTGTATGTCACATTATTTGTTGCAGTAAAAATCCTTTTGGGGCAAAACTGAAGCTGGGAAAAAAGCTTTCATTTATATTGTTCCCAGTATTTAATCTCATTAAAGGATAATATAGAATTAATGAAAATTGCCTTCAGACTGAGAAACAGCCCTGGCCTCCCAAGCACCAGGCAAGAAAGGTGCAAGTGGTGTATTTGAAGGAGGAGTCTGATTAAATCCCCATTCAGTGTAAATGTCACATGATTTCACAAACTTCATTGTCTCAAGACCTACAACTGAAGTGTGGAGTTCACACCATCTTAGGCCTCACTTAAGATGAGATGTATACTGGTTCCTGTAAATAAACCAAACTGTACACTAAGATCTGCCATCAGCAAGAAATAGCAATTCCAGTTCATTAAGATCAGGCATCAGTGAGCTGTGAGCTGCTGTGAGTGTTTACACTGCTCCACTCACCTGGCAGCCACGCTGGGCTCCAAGTGCCAGCGCCACGTTCAGGATGGATGCAGTCAGGGAGCATCACTGAGCTGCAAATGATGTCTTGTGGTGGGCGCCCTGGAAGGGTAAAGGCTGTGTCTGCATGAGCTGGGGATTCTCCAGCAAGCAGTGCCAGACAAATTATGTCCTTAGAAACTGCAGAAAAGCAGATTAAAAAAAAAAAAAAA